>VZRL01005937.1:405021-566149 GCA_013397895.1 Origma solitaria
GGGAGTGGCGGCGGCGGCGGCTCTGTCGCGGTCGCCTGGCCGGGCTTTGCCTGCCCGTCCGCGCTCTGCCCCGGCGGCTGCTGCTCCTGGTTGTACCTGCATAGGGAACGGAGTGATTCCGCCCCTCTCCTCAGCCCAGGTGAAGCCACAGCTGGAGTGCTGCGTCCAGTGCAGTACAGGAGAGTCCTGGAGCGAGTCCAGGGGAGGGGAACAAAGATGATGAGGGGACTGGAGCATCTTTCATGTGAGGAAAGGCTTAGGGCGTTGGGCCTGTTTAGCCTCGAGAAGACTGAGACAGCGCCTCATCAATGTTTGTCAGTGTTGAACGGAGCGTGCCAAGAGGATGGAGCCGGGCTCTGCTCAGTAGTGCTGAGCACTAGGACAAGAGGCAATGGGCACAAACTGATGCACAGGAAGCTACAGTTGAATATGAGGAAGAACTTCTTTGCTGTGTGGATGACAGAGCACTGGAACATGTTGCTCAGAGAGGGTGTGGATTCTCCCTCTCTGGGGATATTCAAGAACGGCCTGGATGCAATCCTGTGCCATACGCTCTGGGATGACCCTGCCCGAGCAGGGAGGTTGGATCAGATGACCCACTATGGTCCCTTCCAGCCTTGTCCATTACATGATTCTATACCTGTGGACACACAGGCACATGCAAATGTGTAAGTCAAAGAGTCCAGAAACTTGGGAAATGGATGCCAGAACTGCAGCGCCCACAGTGTGTAATGGACGTGTATTCTGCTCATGCATCCAACTTTTTCTCTGAGGTTTTCCTTTGTACTTCTTTTGTCCTCACAAATAGTATCTGTTTTAGGTAAAGCTGCACATGTGTCCTCATTTGAGTAAGGGCCACAAAGGTGATGAGGTGTCTGGAGCATTCCTTATGGGGAGAGATGGAGCGAGCTTGGCCTGTTTAGTCTGGAGCAGACTGAGAGGGGATCTCATCAATGCATATAAATATCTCAAAGGCAGGTGTCAAGAGGACAGTGACAGACTCTTCATTGGTGCCCTGTGACAGGATGAGGAGCAATGGCCATAAACACAAGAATTTCCAGGATGAGGATGAGCTTCTTTCCACTGAGAGTGGCAGAGCACTGGAACAGGCTTCCCAGGGAGGTCACCTGCTTCAGGTGACCCTGCCTTAGCAGGGGGTTGGACTAGATCTCCAGAAGTCCTTTCCAACCCTAACAATTTGATCCTGTTACTCTGTAAAAATGTGGATGCCTCTAGCATGCATAATTACCACGAATTCCCGCTGAGAGCCTGGCTGGCAGCACTGCCGGAAGGTATGCAGGCATTAGACACATTTAAATGCCTGAAGCATTTGAGAGCATTAGAGCTTGTGCACCTTTATCTTCTTAAGCACTTTTTATATAAACTAACAACACTTCTCTACAGTGAATATACAGCTTACCACTGATGGAGGGAGGGAAGGACTGAGTGCTGTGGACAAGGGGTAAGGGGCTTTCAGGTGGAAAAAAAATAGCACAGAGTGCTTGTGTCTGAGGATACATACTCAAGAAATGCCTGCTGGATAAAGGGCCTACTTTTTTGGATGCTTCACAGATACATCTGTAGCTAATAAGATTCCAAATAATTGAGGTAATCCCTTCAGAAATACAGAGGATAAAAAATGTTCAAACACACAAATTTGTAGCTTACATAGAGTTTTTGTTGCTGAAGGATCTTTCCTGGAGATACTCTGCAGACCTGCATCAAAGGTTCATTTATTCAAATGCACGAGCTAGGATTTTTTAGTAGGATGTCTGTCACAACTTGAGTGTTCAGGTTAGTTTATACCTTCTTAAAGAAAGACATAATGTGCAGAGAGGGTGGCTTGCCATGTCCAGTAAAGATCACTAGAGTTTCAGTTTCACAGATCCAAGACCTGATGTGTTTATGAGTCAATATTTAGGCTGATAAATCAGAAAATTGCATAATGGTGAGACAGATTATCTGAATACAGAACTGGATGAGCAGTTATGTAAACATTTAGTTAGAATGAGTGTACAATCTTACGATCATCTTTTTAATTTTTGTATCTCAATCTGTAGGACATGTCTAGATCTCAAACTTCCACAAGTAAACATGCCCTAGATTTTATATAAATAATAGATTATTATTTTCTAAAATTAAATCATTTGGGTTTTTTCGGAGCTTTCAGGTGTTTTCAATTCTGACAATTCTGACCAAAATAAAAATAGTCTAATCTATAAATTTTAATGGTTGCTGGAATATAATATGGCATAATTTAACTATGTTTGCATACTTTAACTATGTTTGCTATCTATAAATATTTCCCGTGTATATTACGCATTTTGCTGGAAAAGAGACAGTGTTCCAAGTCTGGAAAAAACTCTGAATGACACCTGTATAGGTATAGATATATAGGAAAAATAGGTAAATGATAGTTTACTTGAGAAAACTATACAGGATACCCCAAAAATGAGGTTATGACAATCATCAAAGTTTCTTCTCAGTTAACACTTTCAGTTGCAGAAATAAAAAGAAAGTGGCAATTTTGGATATAAAACAAAAGGAAAAATATGGGAGCTGATAAACAGAAATGGTATATTACAGTTGTGAAACAATGGGAATGACTAATTGTACCTAAATATAGGAATGAAAAGTCTTGGATCATTGCCTAAAGGACAAGGGGAATAAATTTTTTAAAACATCAGGACCAAGAAAGAAAAAAATCTAGATGGTAGCATGGTTTCCATGCTACTTTGAAATACACAACTTTCAGTAACAATGTCAATGCATAAAAGCATATATTTTTTAATAGAAACCTGCATAAAGCAGTAATACTTCATGGATGTAATTGCAAATGTTTTATTCAATTGGTTTTTAGTAAGTATGGTAAATAACAACCAGTAAAGGTTAAAAAATTTAAACTTTTAAGACCAACTAAGTCATGGCAGAGAATTTTATCAGATTCTAAATCATTCATGGTAGTAATCAACCTGTGTTTGTTCCAGAAATGAAGAAGAGAAACTAATTTGGTGTCCATTAGAAATGTAGATCAAAGGGGTTTGTAGCTAAAATAACATGACAAGAATCTTTAGCAAAATCATGAAACTCAAAAACAAGAATCACATGTAGGAATTAAAAGAATTATTGAGTTTCTGGTATCAACAGGATTTGCTGAAATTTAGGCCTGTTGCTTAATGGGAGTAGTATTTCACCTGGCAAGGGTCACTGTATAGTTACGAGTTTCTATGAAGACATTATGGTATATTCAATTTAATGCTAATATTCTATTAAAAATATTTTTATACAAAACTTGCAACATATCTTTATCTAAATAACAAAAAATAGACACAGCTATAAATACTGATAGGGAGGAATGTCATCTAAGCACAAAGAACATTATAAAGTCAAATTATAGAGGTGTTACAGTGTGGTTATGAACATCGCAAAAAGATTCATACTTATGGTATAATCTTTGGATTTAAAAGTGAAGGAATATTAAGACGTAGTAATGATGTTATAATGGCATTCATCTAACTTTTACTGAAATAGTGGTATTGCATTTTAACACAAATAATTGACAAACTGGAAAAGCCAGGAAAATCTGCCTTGCAGTGAGAGAATGAAGAAGCATCTGTCTGACTTACACAAAACCTTGATCATAATGTATTAGGATTTGCAAGAGTATTTCAAATATTAAAAGTCTCTGTAATCTGTCAGCTAAGATGACAGTGAGAACCAATAAATGACAGGTGAAATTATACTCGTTTAGAATAAGAACCTTCTCCTTTAGCCGCAAGAGGAGTTATTTGGTATAATATCCCTAGGGACCCACTAAGCTCTATTTCCCAATTTCTAAATTGATATTCAAAAATCCTGTGATCTAAGCCATCCCTCAAGTAATGGACTCAAAGCAAAGCTCACATTATAAAATTTCTTGGCTTCTGTTGCTATGGAGGTCAAGATCATCATAACCTTTCCGACCTGCAAATCCTTTCTGTTAGGGAAAGAGCTGTTGAGCTAAAGGCTACCAAAGTACCAATCTTTTCACTCTTATGACCAATGACAGGACTGAAGGAAACAGCACGAAGCTGCATCAGGAGAAGTTTAGGTTGGATATCAGGAAAAACGTTTTTCACCCAGAGGGTGGCTGGGCACTGGAACAGGCTCCCCATGGAAGTGGTCACAGCGCCAGCCTGACAGAGATCATGAAGCTTTGGACAATGCTCTCAGGCACATGGTGTGACTCAGGGTGTCCTGTGCAGGGCCAGCAGTAGTATTGGATGATCCTTGTGGGTCCCATCCAGCTCAGCTTATTCTATGATATGGCCAGAGTAAGTGCTAAAAGATCAAAGGAAGCAAGGGAGTACTCACTAAATATTAGATAAGCAGACAGGCTGCAGATTTTGCAAATAATAAATACCTTAAAAATGGATTTTAAAATCCAGAGGAGGTGTGCTTTTTTTTTTTTTTAATAATGATCTAAAAGGCAGAAGCACAAAAAGTTACATTTTGATAGCTTTTTATCAGTAATTGAAAATTAGTTACTAGTTCTCTATACTTGTAAAATTTAAAGTAAAACAATATTGCTGAAAGATAGCTGTTTTAGCCTCTTCAAACATACTAACCCATTCAGTGATGTGCTGGAGTATGTTCATTTGAGCTCCTTTTTTAATTTCTCCCAGAGCCTGAAAGGAATAATAGAGTGTTTTTTCTGCATCTGACTAAGACTGACTTTGTCCCAGATACAGCTAATCTACCCTTCCAAATATTATACAAGCAGTCCACACAGATATTTCTGAATAGCAGCATTTAGTTCTTCCCCGCCGCCCCCAGTGGAACATAAGCATGTGCCAAAGTTTATGTACAGAAAGGTAGAAGCATTTAAAATTTACTTTGATTATACAACACTGAATCTCATCTCCCCCATGAAATCCATAATATGCCTTCTTAAGATAACACCATTTTTTATCAGATGGTGTCCCCAGGTCGACAAAAGTTCATCCTACATTCAAATACCTGAAAACAGCTACTTAGTGTAAGGTAGAATAAATATGTATTTCCACTGAGAAGATACACTGTAAATTACTTTGAGGTTGTTTCCTTCGATTATGGTACTGAAAAAGAGCACATACGTGTTTCTGCTGCTCATAAATGGAAATGCAAAAAATATTCTGCTTTATTCCTTACCTGGAAATCTGGCTGTATCATGAGGTGAAGGGAAGGAGCATTTAGTGGAAGTTTCTCTGTAATTTCCAGCATATTACTGTTCATAAAACTACATCCATTGCCTGCTTTGCGGTGATGTAATTAGTTTCAGTGTAACTCTGTGTTTTAAGCTTAGTTCTTGTAGCCCTGCCAATAGAAACTTGAGGAAGGACCAAGTAAATATTCCATGATCTTTCTACCCATTCAAGTGCAATTTTAAAAGCTCATTTTTCCAATTTTATTTCTTATGTTCAGCAGAGGTATTACAGAATTAATATATGCAAACTTAATCCATCTCTGCACTGATGCACAGCATAAAATGTGGCTTCTTTTTTTCTTTAAAGTGGAGGTGATGTTACCTCCCATGACCTGGCTGAACTCCAACCAGTGTAACTGTAGTTCTGTGTAAATAAATTCCTATGCAAGTTCATGAGGATGCAAAATAATTCACTTTCTGTCTTTTCTATTGACTCATAAGACAATTATGACACTTCTTTCAGTTTATCAGTCAATCACTCTCATTCAGGCTTCTGGCATAGTATTTATTCCTTCTTCAGCATTAGTTGTAAGAATCCACCCATGAGTATTGCTAACATCTTTAGGAGAGTTAGTCATGTAATATGAACCGAGTTACATGTAATTTTCTTCTCATTTCAATGGAGTACGATAACTGTGTGATTTTAAACCTGATAGAAAATTGATGCAAGACTTCTGAGTAGCTACTCTGATTTTGTTTTAGTTTATTTTGGTTTGTCAAAACTCACTTTAGACTGTTTTTGTTGGACCAGGTTAATAAAGGCTACATTTAACAAAAGTAAAAATTAGATGCATAATGTTTTGTTCTAATAAAGTACTATTTTTAAATTATTTAGAGTTTAACTTTTACAATTTAAAATGTTTATTTACCTTCACAGCTTTCCCTGAACTGCTGTGAAGGATGACTGTGTACTTTTGAGAGATGTTTCAAGTCATGCCATGACCACCAGCAGCTGCTTAAGAGCATACCATGGGATACATCTCTGTTTTATCATCAGCATAAGGATTGCTGAAACCTTTAGAAGAGGATTTCTCTGCTCAGTAGGGATGGAGATTTCCAGCTAAGCCAGACCATATGCTGATTCTCGGATTTCTTATCTGTAATCAGTCTTTCTTTGATGTTGTCAAAGATGTTTCCATTAAAACTGCAGAATTATTCTGGTACTACATCAATGTTCATGTGCAATATTTATTATTATGAGACTATGTCCCTTACTACACAAATCAGTAATATGTTTCTTGCATTGTTAATGTTTGTGATCCCCCACCCACTTTAAACTAAGAGCAGCACTGGGGAGATGGCTGATAACCTCTTAACACACGGAAGTACTGACAAAGTCTCCTGCAGACACTGTAATTCAAAGTAGTCTGTACAGCCACAAATCCTCCATTATTGACTTGCCTGCTCATCCCCTTAATTCAACATAGCTCACATTTCTTCCATTCTCAGCAGGTAACTTCTTCATACTCAAAGAATTTGGATAAGTGTTCTTGTTTCAAGGACAGTTTAGATGCAGTTCCAAGACATGATCTGAGAAATAAATAATAGGACGTGATCTGTACTCAGCAAAGCGATTGAGCAGTGATTGTTTACACTACATGTGAGTCCTAAAGCTCATAGTTCTTACCTCCATGGCAGAGGAACTGATGCAGCAGAGATCCTTGCTGGCACCAGGGAACAGTTTTCACCATATGCTGTTCACAAGAAAAGGGGAACAAGATTTTTTGTGTATTGCATGCTTGTCCAGTATCTGTTCAAGTAGTATATTTAGGAGCTTGTTTCTCTGGTATAAATATATACTCTAAAATGCTAGGCTTTGGTTCCTGTGTTTTCTTCCTTGCCAATTCATCTGGCTGTCGTTTATGATAAACATAGTCACAATAAGAAACACTGTCACAAATAAATGCAGTATACTTTCATAAAATAAAATTATTATAGAATCTTTTCTTATAAAGATTTATATTTTAGTACAACATACAGCTATTAAAAATAACTGCACAATCGCTAATTTCTACTAAGGGTTTGGTTTGGCAGATTTTGAAACTGCTTGCTAGCTATTTGTTGTGGTTGACTTACCTAAAGTAACTCGGTGGAAGCAGTTTTTAAACTTTTTTAAAGCAACCTTTAAATAGCTGCAGGACAATCTTAAAACAAAATTTTAAAAAAAAAAAAAAAGCCAAGCAAGCCCAAAAAACAGTGCATGTCCAAAACCAAAAGAAAATATTTAAAGGGTTTGAAAGTTTCCTGTCCCTTTATAATTTTTGCATATTTGTAGCCTATGATGGTATACCACAACAATAAGCCTTATTCACATAGGGAACCACAATGACACTACTAGAAATAATCACATGAGGAACAGCTGCAAGAATGAATTTGTGGATGTGGTGTAAATAAGAAAATTGTAAAATAGAATGCTGGAATTATTATGACTTGTACAGAACGGAAGGGGAAAAGTCAGACATCTTTCTAAGAAATATAAATACTAAGAAAGTTAAATACTTCATAACCAATCCTGGACTATATGGCAGACTGAATTTATAACCTGGTGCAATACTAACTAAAAGCAACATCTCCTAATCAAGATTATGATTCAAATAATTGTTTGAAACCTTTCAAATGTGACTTAGGATAAAACACAGATTTCTTAGAAGCACAGTTGGAATTTGTTTAGCTTTTAAACTCATTGGCCTTGGAGAAGAATCCCTGTGAGTGAATCAACCAGATCCCACTGTCTCCTGTTTTCCTGTGAAACATGATGAATGGAAGCTCATGAGTATTTGTCAGCCTTCCTTTGCAAGGACAAAAGGGAAAAGGTCATTTTAGGTTTGATTTCCTAGATTTTTCTGCTGTACTCTTTCATATGTGTTTATGTTGTTTCAAAGAAAGAAAACAAACAAACAGAGAAGAAATTTACATTCAGAACTGCTCTTGCTACAGAGGATTTACATCCCTTAGATGTTACTCCTCTGTCCCCAAAAACTACTAAACAGGCCTTGCATTTAATTTTGATTGCATGGGATCAAAATAATTTGTCAACGAAATTGTTGGGTTATTGTCTATTTGAAAGCTACAGCTGCCTTGTTATGTGTAGTAGTATCTGTAGCAACCATAAAACCTTAGAGCCTTCCAGAAGACTATTAAGCAATGTGAGTAATACATTTTTGTTTGGGTTTGGTTTTTTTTTTACTCATGGAAAAATATGCGTCTGCTGGAATGTTTTGGCTGCTTTTTAATAATACATATTCCATCCTTTCATCCACCAACATACTATCTTTTTCTCTTCTGTTAGACAAGAGAAATTCACAGAAAGAAGCCTTCAAAGCCTGTGGCGTAGAGTGGGGAAGTAATTGCAGGAGATCCATGGAAGGCTCTGCCTCCTCCATTGGAAGTCTTTTTCTTTGTAGAAAAGTCTCACGTGTCAGAAGATAGAGTAGTCAAACCCAGATTTATTTTGGAGCTATGTTGTCCTTAGGTTCTCTCCTAAACACTTTGCAGCTGTCCTCTAAACTGATAAATCCTTCAGGAGCTAACATGGCTTATACTCCAAATACAAAAGCAGCTGTAAGGAGACACAGGGCCACAGATTTACTGGCACGTTCCAGGAACTGAAGCAGTGATAAATTGTCTGTGAATCTCACATTTGTGATGCAAGCAACCATATAAACAAATGTGCTATTTTTATATTTTACATATATAATAAGTAAGCAAACAAAGCCTTGTGTTTGTCATTTCTTCTGATACAAATTTTGTTTCCATTTCTCAGCATTGTTGCTCAATCCTGTAACAGTGAGTAAAATTCCACTAAATACAAATGCTCCTGCTTTCAAAAAGCTTAGCGTTTATTTTAAAAAAAACCCTCCTAATATGTTGGGCAATGTCTTCAGCCTTTATCATCTTACAGATCTATGTTCAAATAACAGACAGAGAGCATCAAACAAACTGTCCTCTGTCCCTGTGGCTCATTCAGTCAGCATTCCAGCCCTGTCCTTTCTCACTTTCTCACTTTCTCAGGGTCATCTCCTTGCATCTTAATTTAAAGAAAAGGGGTCATGTAAGTTTGCAGAGCACAGATCTGTTTGGGATACCATCTGTCCTGCTGCATCATCCCTAGATTCCTTGTTTGCTGAGACTTATTAAATCATGCCTCACTTTCTTTAGATTTTCTATTATGCTCTAGCTACCTTCACTTATAACTTTTGTCTAAAATATCATTTTAAGAAAAATCCCTCTGTCTTTCAACTGAATCTGCACATTGTCTTCTTTTCTTCTCCTCCTTTAGTTTGTGCAATGTATTTCAGTTTAATTCCGTAGAACAAATGCAGTTTTTATTCTTATCACTGACTTTCCTGCTTACATTCTTTTTTGTATTACTGACCATGTAATTAGGAAGCCTGGAAAGGAATATAAAATACATTTTTAACCTGTTTCAAGAATTGGACATGTTCATAATAAATTTAAAAGATAACCTGGAAGAATTGTTGGAAAATGATGCTTTAGGTAGATAATCCAGTGTAAGGTGAAAGAGCCAGACCAAAGAACAAACAGGTCTGAACAAACAGGTCTTTAGGATCGGATGGGNATGTAGCAAAACAATGTAACAGAAAAGGAAAAGAAACAAAGTATTTAAGCCAGCCTTAGCACTAAGCATAAGAGGAATGGTGTAAAGGAAACTCTGACTTCCAGTTAACAATCCTGCTGCTGCAGTTTTAACTTCTTGTAATTGTAACCTAAGAGTTTCCTGGAAGCTGCTAGCACGGAAGCGCATTCAGCCTACTGAAAGGCATGTTTTGCAAGCCAAACATTTTACTTGCTGTTAAAATGAACTTGAAATATGAATTTAGTCCATTTTTTAAAGTGCGTCACAATGGGTATTATAACGCTGCAGCGAATCAAGGTAAATGCTCATAGTGCTACTGCCCTGTGTCACTTCTGCTTTGAAAATTAACTCTTCCCTTGTCCACAAGTCTTTGTTGGTTTAGACTGGAAAAAGTGAATAGCTCTGATTTAAAGAGCAGAATGAGTGTCCTAGAAAACTGAGGCTGTGCCTTTCCATGCCAGAGAATATTTCGTTCCAGCAGCCAGAGGAGCTAAGGAAACCTGGCCAGCTCCCTGAGCACTGCTCCAGGGCAGCCCCACAACATCATTCCCCCCAGCAATATATGGCCCCCAGCTGCCACCACAGCATGTCATTCCCAGGCAGCTCTCCAGTCCCTGTAGCCTTTCCTGAGCTTCCCTGAAGCCATACCTGGTGTCATCTCCAGGTGTGACAATTGGCAGTGTCAACTCTAGTGTGGAAGGGTTGGTCAGGTCTGCAGCACCCCATGGAAGAGGCACTGGGTTGAGCCAGACTTGGTGTATTGGTGAAAAATATTAAGGAAAAACTATTGTGGTGGTTGGATACTGCAAAATCTGAACTTCAGGTGCTGGCTTCTACCTAGGTGAGTTCTCTTCACACAAATGGGTAATAAAACCTGTTAATGCTAATAAAACTGTTTTTCAGGTGGCAAAGAGTTGGCAGAATGTCCTTGTCATGCCCCATCAGAGTACCCTGAGAACAGCACAGTCAGAGATCATCTTGGCTATGGCAACAGCCAGGTGTGTGCTGGAAGGGGTGTGAGCTTGTTTGGGTTTCTGCTGAGTCCTGGAGAGACACATCTGCAGTCTTGAGGAAGCTGCAAATTTCCAGTAACCTTGGTATCCCACCAGAGGCTTTGCATGTGACTTCCGTGTGGTGGAGGCCTAAGCAGATTAAATGGCTCAGCTCTGTTTTCAAAACAATGTAGACATTGAAGTTGGGGTGTACCTTACCACTTAAATAGTAGCCTAAAACCCACTGTATAGATAAAGGACAGCAACAAGTATCTCCAGAGGGCAGTTCATCAATCTACTTGAGCCGTCTACCTTAGGATGAGAGGAACTGCTCTCTGGAGGTGTCTCTTTCTGACCATCAGGGCTAAAGGAAGCACAATGCAACTGTAGACATGGACATGCATCTTCTAGATACACAACTTTCCTCCCCTCCACTCTTCTGTGTGAGATTCCCTCCCAAGCTGTAGCCTGAGGAGGACAAAAGTGTGAAACTGAAATTTTTACAGGGATACCGGTAGGATATGCTTGCACCATACAATCAGAATGTATTTTAAAATCACAGGGTAGCTCCTTTTCTTGACACTGTTGTGTCAATAAAGTCAGCACAGTGCATGTAACCTGTGCTCCTTATAAAACATAGGATTGTGACCTGAACTCCTCCTGAGTAGTAATTTCCTTTCGCAGTTCAAAAGGTACTTTTCTGTACTTTTCATTTTGAGATGCACAATGGAATAAACTTTCTTCTGTTTTATACTTGGAAATGCACATGAACAGCACATCCTTGCTATGCAGTCTTTGGGAATCCTTAGATCAAGCCTGGGTTTCATACAATTTTTAAAAGGAGGGGGGAAAAGGGGAAGGAAAATTATTTATGGTAGTATTTGCATTAATAGAACTATGGGGGTTTTTTACGTATTTTGTACAGTTCAATAAAATTAGGCTCTAAAGTATTTTACATCTAATTCAATTATTTGACTGGTAAAATGGAACTTCATATAATAGAGCTTGTTGTTGATAAGCTTTCAACAGAATTGTCAAAGAATGACTTATCTCTAGTCAAAACTAGTTCTGATTTTAATAAATGCATAAAAGACTTGATGGAACTTCAACTTACAGTTTTTTAACATAATATGTAAAAATAAACTCCTGTAAGTTATTACATGAATTAATGAAAGATCATATAATGTTCAATGAAGCCTAGCAAAATCAGTGATCTGATTACTGTTAAAGTCTGTCTTAAGAGCATTGCCAGCTTTACTTGCCATAAAAAGCATTATGCTTCTGAAGAGGCCCCTGGAAATGAAAATATTTGTTGGAAAATGTGGTAAGGATCCTAAAAAATGCAATGTTAGGATATTAGAATTGCTAGTAGAATTAGACTTGACTTAACATTATATCTGCAAAAATAGAAATAAATCAGCCATTCAAACTCTCTTACCTAGAGATGATGTGCTGTAGGCATCAGTCACCTATAAATATAGGAATATATGCAAAATGTATGTTCTATTTAATTTCTCCAGGTATCAAAAGTGCAATGATTTTGTTAAAAGAACTGTTTTCCATAGACAGGTTGGTTGACATACAGTGGATGCTGACACAAAATTTCAGGAGATGTGCTGTGATAAGAACAACTATTATTTGTACTGGAATAGTACTGAAAACTGGTTAAGTGTAAGCTGGTTTAGAAGTCAAATATATGCTTAATTCTGTGAAGATAATTTCTTTCAGGCTGACCAAACCTTTGCTTATACCCTTACATCTAGCTTTGATGACACTTTTCTAACCTTGCCCTTCTCCGTGACATTCTTCCTTTTGAAAGTCTTCATTACCCTTAATAAACATTTTCCCTCCTCATTGATTCAGCTGCTCTTAGGGTTGCCATAACTGTGCAGTTCAATTACTTTATTTCTGCCTACCATTTCCTTTTCTCATTAAAGCTGAACATGCAGCTTTGAGAGGAGCTGTTGCAGCACACTCCATGTAAGATGGTACTGAGAGGTATGAATGAAATAGCTGACAATGGTGATAGTCCTTGTGAAAGCTCTGCTGTGATGCTTAAAAGGCTGCAGTGGTTTCCTATTTGCCACTACTTGTGTATTGGCGTGTTGCAATTGGATTTTTAAAATGCTATGTAGTCTGGATCGTGTTATTTACAATGTCACTTCCGTCCCAGTGACAGCTGAGACAATCACATCTGCTCTGGTTTGCAGCTCTGATACTAGTAGGTGACTATTATAGTAAAAATAGAAAGGAAAAAAAAGCCAGAAAGACCACCTCCAGTCAGGTGTCAGGTCCTTGACTCTGTCAGCAGTTGATACAACAGAGTCCAAGGGTATGTCAAAGAAATGAAAATAATTGTGTTTTAAAATGATAACTGTCATGCTTGTGATAGCATGAGTTTAGACAGGGCTTCATGGGACAAATAGTTTTGACAGAAACCAGGGGTATGACAGAACCCAGGGCTGGTCACATCCTCATCCAGATGTGGTCAGAGAAAAGATCCAGAGGAGTTATTTTCTTTCCTTGCAATAACTGTGGTCTTTGAAAAGGTTTCTACAGATTGCATTCTTGGCATGCACGTGAACTCACAGGCCATGTTTACTCTGCCTTGTAGGATGTGTGCAGCATGAATGAAGACTGAGCCTGGTCAGCTGGGTGTGATGGGATGGAGAGCTGCAGGGTGGCTGCAGGGCACGGAATGGCAGTGTCTGCACGGGTCAGACACACAGTGCACACATGCTTGGCTGAATGCAGTATTGCAGGTATGACTTCTGTACTTTATCCACTTAGGTACAGAAGCTGCTTACTGACAGTCCCCAAGAGTTGCCGGCTGCTATGAAATACAGGAAATGCCACATCTTGCCCAGAGCAATGCCAGAGATCCTGTAAAGTCCACAGCAATCCTAGACCTGGCTGATTAGTATCACCGAGGGCTTGGGTCCGCCACTGTTTCTGTAGTCTCAGAGAACTTGACAAAAGCACCTTTCTCATGGCAGATTTTTACGCATTTCCCTCTTGCTAGAGGTAATCCTATGGTTTTAGATTTTTGGATTCAGTCCCTGGATGCCAGCACTCTTGCCCACCCCCAGCTTTGCAGATGCTTGCAAAGCCACCTGAAGCAAGCAGGTAAATTCCCTCCAGGAATCTATGGTCAGTCTTAGCAAGGTTTTTGAACATTTCTCTTCAACTAGCCCAGCTCCCAATTCACCTAGAGAGAGAGTGAACAGCAAAAATCAATAGACATGCCACTAGTCTCCTGCTTAAAGCCTTTCAGTGTTGCAGTCCTTCTTGCAAGGAGAGGTACCTCCGATTTGCTACTAACAGCCTATAGTCCTGGCTTAGTCTCTGCTGGGTCACTCTCCTTAAGGTCATACATCCCTCTTATTGATGATCAGCCAGCCAGGGTGGGAACAGATTTTTTTCCTTTGCCAGCCTTTTACTGCTGGAGATGTTCCCGAGTACCAGTGGCCTTTGGCATCACACTGGCTCACACACCTGAGTGCAAATATCCCATTTGTTCTCCAAACAATGCTTCCTTCTTTCCTCCCTTGCTTTGCTCACTCATTCATTCCTCTGGCACGCTGTACAGCACAAAAGCATTGCTGTGAGCCGGCAGGGCTGCTGTCATCCCTCGGAGCTTGCTGTGAGCAACCTGCTACTGCTGGCAAGCTCTTGCAGAGTGATGTAATGCTGGGCAGGTCTTACGCCACCATCCTGATGCCAGATATTGTGTTGGCTCATGTTGTTTGTTACAATGCGTATTGCTCCTCAATTTTTTTTTTTTCCCAAAGGATTTGAAATTTGATCGATGCTTGTCTTTCTGGTTCTCGGGTTTTCAGTTGGAGAGCTCTTGAAATCTGTGTCTGGCATCTGTGCAAGGCTCTTGTCCTTCCTCTTATATGTTCCAGCTGGGCTAGGTAACTTCCTCTGTTCCACAAATTGTAGTTGTTTTGTTAACATTTAACCCAAGTCTCCCAGCTTTCCAGTCTTATGTTCCTGATCCAAATAGCCTTGCTTCATCCGAGTCAACTATTCAAAACAGCCTGAGATCAGTCAACTTTCTCCTATCTTTTACTCTCTTTACCTACCTTCTGATGAAAACAGCTCTTTTAAATGCTTAACTCTTACATTTTCACGTTGTGTAGTACCTTTCATGATTCACCCCCCTGGTTTCATGGAACAGTATCAAAGGTACAAAGTGCTTCAGCTCCTTGCCAGAAACAAAGCTAGGACCTGGCTGGCTTCCGTTCTGCTGCAGTTGTAGTATTGTTACAGTCATTATCTTTCAAGTACCTGAGTGAGATAAATTTTGTAACATGAAAGGCAAAACACCTTTCATTAGCCTGACTTTTTACTGACACCTCTCTGATTTCTCCTCCCTGGTGAAGTTCAAAAACGTTCCCACTTATCCTCAACATTTCCTGACATTTTCAGCCTTCAGGGACCAATATGCAGCTTCTCTGTCCTGCTCAGACATTTTCTTGATTTCTTTTCTTCACTAAAGTGTTTGTTTGCTCAGCGATGACTCAAAGCAGAAAACTATGAAAGAGGTCAACCTATTTGTTTCCCAGCCTGCTAAAGGTGCAGTTATCCACCCCAACAGGAAATTCAAGACTTCTTTGTGAATGGGTGTTAGAGGGGTTGAGTGGCAAGAGAAGACACTGTGCCATTGTTTGGCACATATGCGAGGTGACTTGGCCTAAGTTAGATTAATTGAGTGGAAGTAAAAATCTTCCTTGAATTAAATGCACTGGAAAGAGAAAGGATTTACAGACTGTGCTGCGAGGAACCTGAAAAGGTTTTTCTGCTCCTCCTGTGCCCTAAAGCCTGGGCACTGGCTCCTGGAAGGAGCTCACACAGGGATTCTCTCACCAGACCCGTACTAAACCCTAACAGGTTAGAAAGGTGATTTGTTCAGACTCAAAGTGTTACTAAATGAGACAATATAAACAAGCCAGTATTATAACTTGGCAGTTGCTTTGTAACATGGGAAAACACATTTCAGCTGTGTTTGTAAGACACCTCACAAACAGCAGGGTTTGAATATCGAGGAATGCTGTAGAAATGACTGGAAGCTCCCTCGTCTGTTGAAAAGCATATGGATTGGGATCAGCAAAGCTCATTGAAGCAGATGTGTGTATTTCAGGATTTTACATCTACCCTTTGACTGCAAGGTTACAGTGTTGACTCAACCTCCAGTTTACTTCCTCTCGGATTTCCCCATCTTCAGATTTTGTTTCCTCTGTCTATTATAGGAGTGAGATGTTACAAAACAGGAGTTGAGATCCTTTTATAAACATTGCTTTTGAGTAAAATTCTGGATTAATGTGGATTTATAAAGTTGGATTTATTGGTTATTAAGTGGCAGTAACTGAGACCTGAAACTTTTTGTTTTGAGGATTGACACTGGCTTCTTGTTTGTGGTTGAAAGACACATAAAATCTTGATTCTGTGCTACTGACAGCTCTTTGGCAACACTCTCTTCAGGATCATGCACCTTATTACCATGAATATTAATTCTTGCAATCTGTTTCATGATCCATTACTTCAGAGTAACAAAAATCAGACTTGTTTAACTTTCAAGGAGTAACCACTGGAGAAATTAGGAGTTTCTGTTTCCTCTCTTCTGGATGAGATATGGAGAGTGCTGCAAGAAGATTTGGAGCAGCTCATTTAACATGGAGCAGCCTGGAGAAGAAGGACTTGGGAGTGCTGATGGGTGAGAATCTCAACATGGGCAGTGTGTTCTTGTAGCCCGGAAGGCCTGGGCTGCATAAAAAGCAGTATGGCCAGCAGTATGCTCCTCTGCTCTGGTGAGATCCCAGCTGGAATGCTGCATCCACTTCTGGGGTCCCCAAGATGAGAAGGGCATTGGAACAAGGGCAGAGAAGTACCACAAAAGTGATCAGCTGGATGGAACATCTCTTCTATGAAGACAGGCTGAGAGAGTTGGGGCTGTTCAGCCTGGGGGACAAAAGGCTCCAGGGAGACCTTGTAGTGGCCTTCCAGTACCTAAAAGGGGGTACAAGAGAAGTAGAGAAGGGCTTTTTACAAGGGCCTGTAGTGATAGCACAAAGGTAAATGGCTTTAAACTGAAGGAGGGTAGATTTAGATTAGATTTAAGAATAAAATTCTTCTCCCTGAGGCTAGCGTGGCACTGGAACAGGTTGGCCGGAGTTGTGGATGCCCCATTCCTGGGAGTATTCAAGGTCAGACTGGATAGGACTCTGAGCAACCTGGTCTAGCAAAAGGTGTTCCTGCTCTTGTCAGGGGGTTGGAGCTTGATGATCTTTTAGGCCACCTCCAACCCAAACCATTCTACGATTCTAATATTCACAAGTACCAAAATCACACTTTGAGGGTTTCAGCTGCTTTGTCTATTCTATTAATAAATCCATACATGACTGTCACTGAATGACAATCTTTTGGGGAAGGAGAGGCAGGGCAACTTGCCTGTGGCAGCACAAGTCATGGGTGGAATGAGGATTATGACACAGGATTTCCTGCCTTCCAAATCTCTTCTGGTTCTTCCAGATCAGGCTGCCTCCCAAGCAGGTAATTACATGCATATCAGTCATACCTCTTATAATTTTCTTATCTTTATTTATGAGCTGTTATTCTCCTACTTAACTCAGTTGTACTTCACTGCATTAATTAGCTCTTCTTAACAAAACAACTCAGAGAAGTACTTACTTAGTGCGTTCTTGAAGTCAGTTCCAGGAAAGGTAACTAAGCTTTTAACAAGGCTAGAAAAAAACCCACCCAAAGCCCAATTACAATATATTTTAAAGTGCTTACTTCTCTGCCAATCAAATGTGGCAAAGCCATTTAATCACCCACAACTATGAGGGCGAATTAGTTGCAAGGAAAATTATAGCTGCACATATTGTTTGTGTTCAGGCAAGAGATTTGCATGCTTAAA
This sequence comes from Origma solitaria, assembly GCA_013397895.1. NCBI lineage: Eukaryota > Metazoa > Chordata > Aves > Passeriformes > Acanthizidae > Origma > Origma solitaria. The sequence goes on from VZRL01005937.1 coordinate 422,757, forward strand.
CAAAATGAACTTTAACGCAGTTAAAAAAACTCTCACATTTTGTAAGTGAGATTTTTTTTGTGTAGAGTGATGAGGAAGCTGTATGTCTTCACAGTTTTGGAGGAGGAAGAGGGCAAATCCTCAACTACAACAATGATTTTGGTTCAAGGGAAGGAATGGATAGAGCTAGATTGTTTTAATCCATCTAAGGATCTACATAAAATATATGAGATTTTCAACTCTGAAATTATTTGGACAGGTAGGGGGAGAATGGCTGTTTTGAAAGCAATCATGCTTACACGTTGAGGAAACTGTTGGCCAATTTTATTAGATTTGTTGTATTGTTTCATTTTCCATGTCATTGAACAGTTCTGCTCTCTGTTCCAGTCATGCAGTATTTTGTCCTCTGGGGCTGATGGGTTTGTTTTAAAAGTACCTCATCCTTTTGACATTTTATCCAAACTGAATTGCTTCACAGAATCACAGAAAGAATTATAGAATATTCTGAGTTGGAAAGGATCCAGAAGGATCATTGAGTTCAACTCTTTAAGTGAATGGCCCCTGTGGGGATCTTCATTGTTTCTGAAGAGTTCTTGCCTCTTTAAGAAGGGGCATAGCAAGCAGGATGTCAGCTGTGCACATCACGACAATGGCTAGATGGTATCGCCCAGAATACCTAGAGAAGTGAACATAAAGTCTGAGCACAGAGTTTCTGCATACTTTAGGCTATTTTGAATGTACACTGCCACAATTAATTTCTTAAAGTTAATCACTTTCTGATCTGCTGGTTCTGACCCCTTCTGATCTCCCCGAAGAAGAGCTGTGTCAGTAAGCTGTGTTTTAACATCACCATCAGTTTACCCAAGAATTTCAAGAGAACCAAACAGGATCATTGCTCTATCCTTTGCATAGCTGGTCTGAGTGAAAGAGTATCACTACTTCTACAAAATAAGAGTAATAATGCTTTATAATTATTATTTTGGTTCAAATATTTGCATTGGTGAAGTAGGGTGGAGTTGACCCTATGAAATACTAATTGCATTTCCCAAAACACATGAGTTAGCCTCCACAGATAATAAAGTACCTTTTATTAATTTTGGTATTTTCTTTTTGAATCTCTGGGGCAAACTTGCATCACATTTTTCAAATCTTTCTTTGCAATGTCAAGGCCTCAAAGCTTTTCCTTTGGAAAAATAAAAACAGGGATTCTCTGAAAGTATCTGGATTTCAGTTAAAAGAAGACCACAAAAGATACTATATCTGATAATAAAATTACAGGATGCTGTAATACATCTGGGCTGCTTTTCTATTTTGCAGTGCCTGCAGTACTAAGGTAGAATGGCAAAGGCAGGTACTGAAACACACACTGCTAACCAGCTTGTTCATACATGTTCTCCAGACAAATATTTCTATGCTCCAGGGCTGTTAGTTGTGATGAGAAAAATATATGCATGTGCATATATGTGTGTATGTATATGTGTGTATATATACACACACTCACACACACATATAAAAACAAAATCTGATATCACGTTAACATGAAAGGAGAATCAAACCTTAACCTTTGCATAATTTTTGAGTACTTGTCTACACAAGGGACAGCCAAAACTGAAAAGGAAATAAGTACAGTCTGCACATAACCTAGTCAAGTGGTTTACGAACAAGAAGAAATTCTCATATAGCCATCCAAGCTGTTGACCCAGGATGCAGAAATAACTCCTTCTGAGTGCTATATTCATGGTGGTGTAAGACAAGAAATGGCTGAGCAGGACAGCATCATGTGTGCTGTCTCTTGTAAAGAGACACTTCTCTTGGAGGTAGTATTGATGAAGGTCATAGTGGACTGGGAGAGTGAGCACTTTAGCCCCATATTTGATTACCACTTGTAAACTTGTGCTGGAGAGCAGCCTCTTTACCATCACTGCCTTGTTCCCAGCATCTTCTTGGTTGGTCAGCACAAGTTATGAAAAATTCCATCAAACGTGTTTGCATGAAGGAAAAGCCTGAAACAACAAGTGCTAGAAAGATGCTGTGTACTGAGTGATAGTACTGAGTCTCTTGCTGGTGTTTTGTGTGCAAAAGTTATTCTGTGTTAGGTTATGCTAAAGTTCAAGACAGCTTTTCTTGTAAAATTGGAAAGTCCATGCAGAGGGCAGATATTAAATAATTATTAAACTCTAATTATGTCTCATAGCTATTGCACAAGAGTTTCCACACAGGAAGCCTTAAAAAAAGTCGCTTGACATATGAGGAGAGTGGATGAGGCATTTGGCCCCTGGCACTTCAGTCATAGAATCAGTCATAGGATCATAGAGTGCTTCAGGTTGAAGAAAAGCTCTAAGATCCTTGGGTCCAACCATTAACCCAGCACTGCCAAGTTCACCACTAAAGCATGTCCCCAAGTGCCATGTCCACACGTGCCACTATCCTCCAGGGATGGTGACTCAACCACTTCCCTGGGCAGCCTGTTCCAATGCTTGACAGCCCCTACTGTGGAAAATTCTTTCCTAATAGCCAATCTACATGTTTCTTCTACCAGCTGTGCTGGCAGCCATCCACCAGAGAGACTGGAACAACCAGCTGTAGGGGAGCAAGGGAGAACAGTAATATTAATTATAACAATTGTGTTAATGGCCCATGATGGCACTCAGGACTATCTGTTCCATGACCTTCCACAGCACCGAGGTCAGGCTAATAGGCCAGTAGGTCCCCAAATCCTCCTTTCGGCCCTTCTCACAGATGGATGTTACATTTAATAATTAGGGCATCACATTTGCTGACTTCCAGTCAACCAGGACCTCACCACTGAGCCAGGGCTGCTGGAAAATGATGGAAAATGGCTTGGTGACAAGTTCTGCCAGATCCTTCAGTGCCCTTGGGTGGATCCCATCCAGCCCCATAAACCCCATAGACCTCTGTGTGTCTAAGTGGCATAAGCATCTGAGGTCACACCTCCATTTTCATTCTTTTGAGCCCACACAATTTCATTATGGTTCCCTATTGCCATAAAGCAGCGTGGCTGATTGAAAGACCAGGTATCTGTGCAAAGGAACTGTGACAGAGCCATATTAGCTGCCAGCTCCCTCATGCTTGGAGAGTGGGAATATATGGAATCAACTAGTCAATTTATGAGCACTCTCACAGCAAGAAAGAGATTAAATAATCCCTGTTGGGTGTGAAGACAGTTTGATTATGAAACCTGTTGGAAAAGGTTCCTAGGCCTAGAAGGGATTTATCAGTCAGGCTACCCCATTTTGTTACCGTACTGTGAACAAAAACCAAGACACTCATTTGCACACTGAGATTTAAGGGGGCAGGGTTATTGGTCAATAAAGCTTTGTAGGACACAGGAACATCTGTTGTTTAATCATCTTCTCAAATAGGCCAAAATCTAGCATACCTACTTTTTTCTTTTTTGCTTGGCTAAATTATTTTTTGCAAATACATTCAAATCTCCTTAATTCCTCAGATCTGTGAGAAAGCCAGTCAGGGTACTGACAGAGGGACCATAATTGCTGCAGTCTAGCAAAGAAAATATTAGCACCTGGATTTTGACAATGTTTTCTGGTTTTTTCTCATGAATTCAGCTTACCTCCTAGATGTGACAACCCAGGAAAGAGAAAATACTCCACCTTTACCTCTACCCACTGTGAAAGTCTGTATGGTTTTTTTTTTTTCCACACTCTAATTAAATCCTTGAAGTTCTTAATTCAGCGGTGACTAATCTACTACCCCTTTGGATCTCAGTTCTGTTCTCAAAGTCTAAAACATTCTCATCTTGAATCCAGGCCAATGTCTTGTTAATTATGGCTATGTCTGAGAAGATCATCTTTGTTGTTACTATATCAGCAAGACAAAATGAAGAAATCCAATACGTGATGAAAGACACACACCTTTTATAATTTTCCACGTCAACAGTGTTTCTCAGGACCCACCCTACATTCTTACCATAGCTGGTTGCACAATGTCACTTGAATTAAGTGATCCACTCACTGATTTTCTTCCTTGAGCTTCTTTCAGAGAAGGGAGAAGCCAGGTTTCATACTCCCTGGCTTTAGAAAGTATTAGCCTTTTACTTGTAAAGAACTTTGAAACTTCCTTAAGAGTACTTGTAGTAGCCACCCAAACATTAGTGAGTCATCAAATTCCAGTTCGAAGTCTATACAACTGAGTTTTAAATTATGTTAGGATATTTTCTAACATAGCATAAGTAGATATTTTCCCATTTTCTGCTCATACAAGGAAGGGTTCATTCTCCTAGGCTGAAGCTGCTGATAGGGCTTTTAAGCATGTGCCATTACTATGAGAGAGTCACTGATCAGCCCAGGTTGTCATGAAGCACTCTATGACAGAAGCACCAACAGTAGACAAAATTACTTTTTAAACTGTGGGGGTTTTTGCTGGAGCAGTACTGTGATCTCTTTAGCAGCCTCCCAGCACCACCTTAGTTTAGCTTGCAGATTATGGATTGTGTATATTGTGATTCTGTGTGTGCACATACATTAAATATTTATTGGCAAGTACTCGCCAAGAAAAGTTACCTACCTGCACATTATTTAGAGGGTTTTGCTGTGTGTTGCCTCCACCCACATTCAGAAGGTTCTATAACATTTGCGTTTTACACAGGAAAGACACTTTTTGCACTTCTTTTGTACCTGTATGGAACATAAAGTTACTCAGAATAGAGGACACCCCAGTTAGACAGTGCAGCTCAGAAAACCCTTTCGTTGCATGAACTCACAGAAAAAAAGAGACTCAGTGGATACCACATACAAAGCAACCAGAATTCTTCAAGATAATTCAGCAAGGCTTCTTTTAGTATTTTCCTTTATCTCGTTTTCTTTTTCATCTTTTCTTTCTCTTTTTTAAAGTCATCATGCCACCCTGCCCAGACCACCTGGGCTCCATCCTATTGGTGTTACCTTTCCTGTCAATCCCCCTTACCACTTCTCCTCCTCAGAGCTTTTTATGGATTCCTCCTCCGCCTGTGTCAGGGGTTAAGACCTGCCAAATTGCATAACCCCAAGTGTGCCTCTGTTTTTTTCTCCTGTCTCTTGCTCCACCCTGTGCTAATTCCGCACATTCCACCCAGCCTTCCCCTTGGACCGCTCCCTTCCTCTCTCGTTTTGTTCTCGCCTTAGTATCTCCATTCATGCCATCACTGTCCATGTAGAGCAAAGGCAGCCTCCCACTCGGTGTCAGCTCTGTATCCTCCCTCTCCCCTCTCCAAACAAAGCCGGAGTGCGGCAGAGCCCATCTGCTCCCTGAATCATCCCGGCTGTGACGGCCACTTTCCATCTGCCCCAGCTTGCTGCTGCACTGTCTGCGGTTTGGGAGTTTAAAGTGCACCCATCTGAGCCAAAGTCTGCTGAAAACACAGCAGGCTTCTGGCTGATGAATTCAGGGCACTGTGAATCAGGCCATAAATCACCTGGGGCTGACATGCTCTTTTTTTGTTGCAATTTTTTTTCTTTCCTGTTTTACAGCATAATGTACTGACACATCTCAAATGTTGCATCAAATGCAGATACTTAGGCCCCAAATTGGTGCTTTTCCTGGGCATGGTGGCTATCTACACAATGACCTTCAGATGAAAACAGTTGATGAAAACAAGCAAGCAAAATTTCTGGGGTTTGTATGAGGCAGCTTAGGATACAAATGTCTAGATTTTGCCCCCAAATTCATGTCACCAGCAAGATCATTGATGCTGAATTCAGCTTATGAGCTGCTTCTCCTCTATTCACAAACATATCAGTTCTTACCCATATTGACTGGACAATAAGTTAAAATAATTTTTTTTGAGACCTCAAACATGCTGTTGTGGAAGGACTAACTGCAGTGAAATCTGGAATCAATGCCATAGAAAATGGATGAAAAAACCTTCTTTACTACATATATTCACTTACAAAATTAATCAAAAGCAGTGTCCAATACTTGTGAAGTAAACCAGTATATGTACTAATCCTTTCTTGTCACCTATGTAACATAACTTATGTTGAAAATATATGGTTACTGGTATATATACTCAGAGAACAAATACATACTTAAGGAACAAATGCTGCAGTGAATGCCTGTCTGGTACATACAAAGGAGCATAGTGACTTTGCTGGTTTATTCTTCTCCCACTTGAAAAGTCTGCTTAGTTTACAGTAGGGACAAAGCAATAAACTTGAGTTTCAGTATGAGCAGATTTAGTATTTCATAACTGTTTCTTAAGGTCCAAAAATGGCCTTCACACAAGCTTTAGCACAACAGCCAGATCAATATATGAGCCAGGAGGACATCTCTGGGCTCCAACTGCCCAGCAAAGCTGGTTGTGTCCCCAGAGGAGTGTCCCCAGAGAAGTCTGTGTGGCAAGAGCTCCAGCAAGTGTGTGTAAAATAAGAAAAGATTAATGGTGTGTTTTACACACCTCTTCAAACAGGGCCTTCCAGTTCCTTCTCTTGCAATGAATTCCTGATTGCTGTCTCATTTCCCCTCAGTGCAGCTGCATTTGCTTCAGAGGAGCCACCAAGCCACCCGAGTGAAGGGAGGCTTGGAGTCCAGGCTGGTCTGTCCAGGCTGAAAGTCATGTGGAAAGATCTCCTGGAAGCTTCATCACCCAGGCATTTTGGGGTTTACTTCAAAAATTGTGGTGAACCAAACGTTGGAGCTTGTTTCTCTGATTTAACACCCCACTCAGATCTGCCCTGGGAGCTCAGTGGCAAACTGCTGTCATTGTCACGCCAGCTGACCAGAAAGTGACACCGTCCCACCTCCTGGGTGAGGTGAGAAGAGCCCAAAACAGCAGCTGAGTGAATTACCATGCCAGGAAAGATTTCTTTACTACAGTTGGTGATTTCTACCACAACTGGCTCCACAAACGCAGATTTTTGTAGTACCCCAATTTATAAAGTGCTCTAGGTATTTTGAAAATGTATTAAGTATATTAAATTGTGTTCAGCAAGTAAAACAAGAAATACTTCCTATCTGCAGAGAGGCAGCTAAAGGAACAGTAAGTGCCAAATTTGCATTTAATTAGTTTTATATTTCAGTCTCTGACTAGATCCAATCTTCAGTTTTAGAAATCTACCTAGCATTACAATGCCTGTAGCAGCAAGCAGATAATGGCACATATTGGAAAGAGTATAGCACAGAATCAAGAATAATTGTAATAAAACATAATTTTTGTGGTCTTAATAGCCCCACTGTATTTAAATATTGTTTATCAATACACTGTTTTTACAGTAGTTCCTCCTTCTAATAATGAAAAGCATTTCGGTTTTCTGATGGCAATTTAAAGGACACAGCTGGGCAATATTTTACACTTTTGTATGCTAGAGCTTTTTGACACCTAACTTTGCCAATACTAACATTTATGGAGGAAAAATGAAAGCCTGGGAATGCCTATTTCCTGTAAGTGTGCATATTTCTATTACAAATATTATGTAAATACATTTCTGGAGTGAACATCCTTTAAATTTTTGCAAATTCTTCTGATAGATCATTGTATTTCAAGAAAATTGTATGAACACAAACTGATTCTGATTTGGATAATTAGGTGAAAAAAATACAAGACTATCCCTTCATGTTCAAATTTAACTCAAATACAAATGAGATAATGAGAACTGCTTAAAGCTTTATTGTTTTTTTTAATCTCTTAGCAGTGTCATGCTATAGGCCTGATAACATCATGATGTGGCTCATCAGGTATTCCCTTAAACACAGATTTGCCTCCAAGTGTAAACACAGGCGATTAATTATATTTGCACTGTGTGGAGATACACAGCATTACAATATGGATGTGAAGCAACAGCCTGAGAATATCTGAGAAATATGGATAGGTATCAGGGAGAAGGAAGGCCTTTAAATACCCCTATAAATATCTTCTAATATCTAATTTTCAGAATAGGCAATTTCAGCACAGTCATACCTCTGTGGAACAATGTAAATCGTTTTCCACATCTTAAAGACTCAAGTTTTTTTGCCATCACTGATAGTAATCTTGGGTAATTTAGCATATGCTCCGGATCTCAAAGGTACTTTCTGACATAAATTCAGTCTGAAATAGATGACTAGTGCTTGATCTCTTGTATGCATTAGAGAACACAGATATGCAAAGTACACTGTGTTATGCAATGCTATACATAATTATTTGTCCTCCTAATGGATTCTCTAATTGGGTCTTCTGAGCTCTATGCTTAAACATCATCATTTGGTTAATGCTTACTATGTTTCACAATTTACCTTGCAGTAAATTAATGACCTTCAGATGGGTGATCTAAAATGCAGTGACAGCTGCTCAACAAAGAGCAGCTGGACCACTGCCTTTTTAATTCTCACAAGAAGTCTCACCTAAGTGAAATGAAACATGAACATAGGCAGATTAATTCTGATGCTTCTTAATTGTTGATTTTAATCTGAGTTTTTAATGTCCTATCTTAAACTTGCTTTCCCAATATGATTATATTAGGATCTGGTTCCTGGTTATACCGACCATATGTTCTTGTTTTTCACAGGATCTGAACCTTCATTGAAATAAATTTATTGAAAATAAATGTGACAGGGAATTTAAGTACCTTTAAGGCAGTGTTTTACAAGAAATTAGAATCCAAGCTGCTGATCAAGTGCTTGGTGCTGCACCTTGAACACGGAGATGCCAACATCTGGGTGCATGTGGTGCCAGTGCTTAGGATCACATGATCAATGGTTAAAAGGGAAGTGATGGTTAAGACTTGCAGTTTAAAAGTGTATGTGGCTCAGTACCAGATCAGCCAGTACCTTAAACTGGTACTGCACTATCCTGGCCTGCCTTCCAGCTGAAAAACAAGTCAGCAGTGTGTTTGAGTTATTGAAGCAATAATTGCCCACATATTCATGTTACTAGACATTGACATGGAGCTCAGGTTTAACAGGGCATTTTATGTTTTGAAAAACATCCCATGGCTAGAACCTTAACTAATGGAACATGTTTGAGTATTCTAATTTTTTTATAATAGTGTGATGCAAAATCAGTTGCAAAAATAAATGACAAAGCCCAAGACTCCTTCAGCCACTCCCTTGCTCCTTATTAACTGTAAGTCTACCAGCTCTACATGGAAAGAACTAAGCTAGAAAATGTTCCGCATCTTCTAGCTACAGTAAAAACCCCCAAAACAATGTAATAAACAGATGACACTACAGTTTAAGAGGACAGCGGGTCTGCTGCAGTATAAAGTTTTGCTCGCTTCTGAAGGAGTGAGAGAGATTCACTAATTTTGGAAAGGTACAGGTCAAATCAGTCCAATTTTAGCCCAGTGAATCTCTGCCTTCTGTCCTTCCTCCTGTCCCCATGCAAGATGCTATCAGCAGGCTGCACTGCTGCTGAACTTTCGTCAGCGGGGTATGTGTGTTGCACAGCTGTCTTCCTTAACATCTTCTGTTACTGAACACAAGGGTTATAAATTCTAGGGAGAAGTTACTGAAATCATTAAGTTTAGCATTAACCTCTCTAGGTATCTGTAAGTATTTCAGGTAATGGTAATAACTGCAGGCGCTACTATGAATGCCATGGAAACCCAAGATGTCAAAGAGGCGTAGACCACTTGCAATTAACCTGCAGAATCATTAACCTGCACTGAATTTAGTAAGAAAACTCCTGAGTGAGGTGTTACATTTCCACCCTGTTTTAGTCTGCTGCTATCCTTCATTCTATATGCCAGGGGACCATCTGACTGTTGGAGATTAATTAGTAATTAAGAGTTGCTTCAAAAACATCACAAGTTCAGAGAAGAAAGCAACTTAATCATGTTAGAAAATCGTTAGAAATATAAATTCCAGTCTCCTGGGGTCTTCTTTTGAGCAGGAAATTGAAATAACTTTATTTTGACCATACCAAATTGACCCCACTAACTAGATGTAATAAACAAATGGGAGATATTCAAGCTGACATTTGAGCAGTGTCAAAGCCTTCTAAGCTTGTTCTGAGTAGATTAGTAGATAAGTGCTAGCCTTCCTATTCTGGGATATGTTCCAAGGCAAGCATGAGGACTGATGATTTCATTTAACTCCAAAGTAGTCCCCACTGTATACTTAAACAATGTAAATAATTTGCTTAATTCTTATGTCACGCAATCAGTTGACAGTGATTGTGTTGGGATAAAAATACTTCTCTGCTTGGCACTGTATGTGAGGGCAAAAACTACATTTCCTATACTACTCAATCAGCATGTGAAACTATAATTATTAGCAAGGGGCATGCAGTTTTCTCAAAAACCCATAGTGGATCTCATCTGATCGAATCCCAGAAATAATGACTTAATAATTTTTGTTTTAAACAAGGGATACAGTCAGGTGTTTCACAGACTCTCTAATATAGTTGTAGACTTTAATAAGATAGTGGCAAATAGATTCAGAGCCAGCTCCCTGTATTCCAGCAGTATTGACAAATCTGCAAGTATTTTGGTATCCTATTGGGAAAAGCTTTCCAGCTGTTGCTACTCATTTGGCTTTGCTGTATCTGTCAATGATAGGAAGTCCACTGAGCTGCTTTCAAAATGGGCCTTAAATATTTGCCCAAATGCATCCTCATTCAGCAGGATACATTCTTAAGTCTCTAGTATGTTCAGTGATTATGACTTGAATCCAATTCCAGTGCTTGACGTTGCAGAGGAGAATCCCTCTAATATGATTACCTTGTAGGACATCAGTCTAGGGAAATCTTCAAAACAGAGACTGTAAAACAGAAAAATACTAAGTCTTGGCTCTTAGGACTTTAAACTTTTAAATTAGTGATTGTTCAATCACTCAATTCTGTGACACTGTGAAAAGAAATAAAAGCAAGCTTTATTTTCAGCAGTAAAACTAAGCCTAAGCCTATTACACCGATAATACTGGAAAAGTTTTCAGTTTTATCCTCACCTACAGTAAGGCCAGATCCACAAAAAGGCTTAATTACTTTAAGTGGAGGTTAGTCCAACAAGTTCAAAATCGTAATTAATTAAAGCATGAGTACCTCATTAGATCCCTAAGGCTTCAGGAGGCACCCAAGCTTTTCCCAAAGAGGTTTCATGCTGGAGCTATTACCAGCTTTGCACCTCCTTATTTACCTTCCCTTTTCTTAGACATGAGGGTTGCTTGTCACTTATGTGTGGTTACAGGCATTCAGCAGCGCACTGGCAAGACAGAGTTTGCATATGTAACATACAGCAGCCAGAGCCATTTGCATTTGAATGAAAGAAGGAAAATTTCTGTAGCAAATAATTTCTTCCAGCTGTGCTTTAACAGCAGCGAGTAAGCTGGGTGTCTGTAGCCAAAGACACAAAATACACGATGGGTTTCATGCTGTGAATCCAATTTAGATTCTTTTCAGAGGAAAGAACCTCAGCTTGGGATAAGTCAGGATTCCCAATGAGCTATCTCTTTGTCTCTTCCTCCTGGCTGGTTTAGACATACCTCCTGCTCCGTGAGCGGATTGTGAATCCCAATCCTACCTGCCTGATGCGGGCCCTGTACAGAGAGAACAAGTGAGCAGCAGAAATCTGAGTTAGTGCTGGAAATTGGTCATTTAAGAAATACATGCTGATATGCTGAACTTAGCTGAAGTCTTTGTGGACCCAAGCATAAGGTCTTTTTTTGTCCCCTTGGCAGTGTTTAAAACATTATGTTTATAAAGATTGAGGAAATCAGCATTTCTGAGTGCTAGTTAATAGTTGCATTTGAATGCAAATATTAAAATGCATTGTTTATGGTATATAAAAAGTTTATGGAATACAAGAAATATATTACTTACCTAAAAAGTTTTTACTATTGGTTGCCTACTTAAAAATTGTTGCCTAGCTGACAAGTCACATTTTCCAGTTCCAGAATGACTTTTGTTTTCAGTCTTTTACTGCAGCAAGATAAATGTGACTTTGAGGCCCACAGTTCCATCACCTCAAAGCGCACACACCTTGTGCTGTAGAGCATTGTCACCTTTTTAAATGCCTAGCATGACTTATTTCAGTGAAGTCTGATTTCTACAAGGACTTGAAAATGTCAGTGAAATTTGGTGCCTGAATAATTTCAGCCTTATCCTACCATATCTCCTATGAAATCGGGAATTTGGCTCACATCGTATTTAGTGCTGGTAGAGAGCTGGTGGCTGATGAGCCCTTAGAGCTTGTGGTGATCTGTCCAATGCGGTCCCTAGGTGGAGCCTGGGGAACAATTAACTTAATCCTAGAGCAGGCACCTTCATTTGACCACCTGAAAAGCTCTCCAGGCTCCGCTGTCTGTATTGACTCTGCCTTCGTTAGCTCTAATGACAGCTTACCCACGGCTCCTAATGAGACATTTACCTGCTAGACCTCCCAAATTAGGATGAGCCTCCAGGCCCAGAGTTTTCTGCAATGTGAGGAGCCAGGCTTCCTCAAGGCGCCTACAAATTTTAAATTTAAATCGTATTGAATCACGGAATCACAGAATAGTTAGGGCTGCGAGAGTCTTCTGGAGATCATTTGGTCCCAACCCCCTGTCACGGCAAGGTCACCCGGCGCAGGTGAAACAGGAACGTGTCCAGGTGGGGTTTGAATGTGTCCAGAGAGGGATACCCCACGCCCTAGGCAGCCTGTTCCAGTGCTCTGCCACCCTCAGGGGAAAGAGGTTCTTCCCATTAATGAAGATACGAGTAATTATAGATAACTCACGCAGACCGAAGCGCCCCGCGCTCCCCCGCCCGCCCGGCGGACCCCGCAGGCCCGGCAGGGGGCGCCGCCCGGTCGCCTGACGGCGGCGTTTGGCCCATCGCGGCCGCCTTAGCCCTCCCCAGCCCCGGCCCCGGCCCGCCGCGGCTCCGCAGGGGCTGCCCGACCTGGGGGCTCCACCAGCCGCGCCCGCCGCCCGGGCCGGGCCGCTGCCATGTTCACCAGCACCGGCTCCAACGGGTTCTGTGAGTACCGGCCCCGCCGCGCTCCGGGGAGGGCGGCGGCCAGGGGTGGGAGCCCGGGCGGCACTGCCGCCGCCGGCCCCGGGGGAGCCGCTGGTTTCGGTCCCCTCTTGGCTGGACTTTTAAACTACGTGACGGCGGGAGGAGCCGCGGGTGTGTCTGTGTGTATGGGTTTGTCTGTGTGCATGTGTCTGTCTGTCTGTATGTGTCTGTATGTGTCTGTCTGCGTGCATGTGTCTGCCTGTGTATGTGTCTGTATATCCGTGCGTGTCTTTGCGTGTATGTATGTATCTGCCTACATCGATATAGACCTCCATGCCAAGATAGGCATCAGAAAAAGGAAAAGAACCCTCTTTTCTTAATGTGAAATTAAACTTGTTTTTTAAAACTAGTTTACTGGTAAGACAAACGTAAGGACTAATGTATTCCCAGCTCTACTTAGCTTTATTTTTACATACAACTCATGTAAATAATTTCATGTCCCGGCGCTACCTGAAATGACTTCACAGGTACCGGGGGTTGGCTCTGAGCTTGTTTACAGGACACAGAATCTGCAGCGTCTGGAAGGAGACATGAGGAACGGACCTAGCTGCGGTGTGGACTTGGGCACTACAGTCCTAAGAGCAGGCGAGGACAAGTGATAAGTCAAAGCTTTGCTGACTAACTGCGTGTTTCATACAAAATGGGTGGGAGTGTCCATCTGCTGGAGGGCAGAAAGGCTCTGCAGAGGTATCTGAACAGGATGGATCAATGGGCCAACAGTATGAAGTTCAAAAAGGTCGAGTGCCTGGTCCTGCACTTGGGTCACAAACACCCCAGGCAACTCTACAGCTCTGGAGAAGAGTCTCTGGAAAACTGCCCGAGGAAGACGACTTGGTGCTGGTTGACAGCCAGCTGAATGAGTCAAGAGTGTGCCGAGGTTGCCAAGAAGGCCAGTGGCATCCCGGCCTGTATCAGCAATAGTGTGGCCAGCAGGACCAGGGCAGTGATTGTCCCTCTGTACTCAGCACTGGTGAGGCCACACCTGTGTCCAGTTCTGGGCGCCTCAATTTAGGAAGGACATTGGCATGGCTATAGCATGTCCAGAGAAGGGCAGTGGAGCTGATGAAGTGTCTGGAATGCATGGCCTATGAGGAGCAGCTGAGGGAGCTGGGATTGTTTAGCCTGGAGAAAAGGAGGTTGAGGGGTGATCTTATCGCTCTTTAAAAGTACCTGAAAGGAGGCAAAGTGGGGGTCGGCCTCTTCTCCCAGGTAACTAGTGACAGGATGAGAGGACTTAGCCTCAAGCTGCACATGGGGAGGTTCAGGTTGGACATTGGGAGGAATTTCTTCACAGAAAGGATGATTAGATATTGGAATGGGCTGCCTGGGGAGGTGGTGGAGTCACTGTCCTTGGAGGTGTTTGAGGAAAGACTGACTGGATGTGGCACTCACTGCCATGGTCTAGTTGGCAAAATGGTGTTTGGTCACAGGTTGGACTTGATGATCTCAGAGGTCTTTTCCAACTTAATTGATTCAGTGATTCTGTGAAATCCAAGTTTGGGTGTGAAAGCACCCTCTGACTAGGGGGGATAATTCTGGCATTTAAGAAGGAGTGTTGGTTGTAGCTGTATTTCATATGAGGAATCCAAAGAGGAGCATTTTTTCAGATGGATCTGATAATACTGTACCCAGATTCACAGCTTCTGGTTTTTTATCCATCCCTGCACCCCCCAATAGATACTGTACAGGAACTTTTCAATGGCGTATATCTGTGTAGAATTCTATGACAAAGGTTTTAGGGGGAAAAGTATCCTTGTTTGACTGAATGGTTGGAAAGTCAGGGTCAGTATTTACAAGTTTTTCCAGGTTAGGTCCATCAGAAGGATGAGTGGGAAATGGTTATCATAAGAAACATATGGTGCTGTGACCACTTCCCTGGGGAAGCCTGTTCCAGTGCCTGATCACTCTCTGGGGTAAGGAACTTTTCTAACCTAAACTTTACCTGACACAGCTACATACCGAATGTTGTACATTTTTTTCCTTCTCAAAAACAGATACAGCATAACATTCTTACTGAACTCACCTACTGACCTAAAAGTGGGTTTTTACAATAAGTCTTGGCTGGTACAGGTGCCCTGACAAACTCCAGTGGAGGCATAGATTTAGGTGGTAGTGAGATATGCTTGCCTAGGGCACAACTGTGGCAGTTTGCGGTGTCCCTGGCCCCTCAGACTTTTGTTTCTGTCTGTGTAGCAGAAGTTGCTGCAGTAGCAGCAGGTGTGTAGGATTCTGTCACTGATGTGCAGAATCTGATGGTTTAGGTAGTTAATGAATTGGTGACTGATGTTGCACCAGGGAACTGTACGTGTGTGTTCTGCCCCTGGGTCTTGGGAGCAGTAACCTCTGGCAGAAGGCAGTGTTGGTAGGTAATGGCATCTGTATCAGTGACCCTGGATAAAATAAGTGGACACCTGGTCCAGCAGCAATAAGAATGATCATGCCAGGTCACACTGAAGGCTCCTACAGCCTACTGGGCCATCTCTGACAGACTGTTTAATATCTATAATGTTTGGACGAGGAGATGTAAAAATAAACATAACTGGTACATGGTACAACTATGAGACAGGGAAGCCAGGAAACAAGGAACACCACCTTTTAAAAGGATGAAGGCAGTTCCTTGCTCTGAAACTGTTTCTGTTGTCTGGAATATTGGAGGAGCTGGTATGCTCTGGAAAAAGGAGCCAGTGACTCTGGTTACTAATAGGAGCCACAGCACAGATACATGCAAATGGCTTATCAGAACTCTAACCCAGTTGAGCTGGCTTGTCAAAGAGCATTGCAGTGTGTACAGGGAGCATCCTGGCAGCACCTGGCTTTAGGGGTGCTTGAGAGGTGAGCTATGGTGCCAGACCCAGTCTGGTTGCCTGTGTTGCAATCTGCCAATGGCTTCGGTCCCGTGAACAATGCTGCTGAAACACTTCAGCAGTTCTGCAAAGGTTTGCATGAGTGTGGGAATGGCCTGGCTGTTTGCTTTGCTGTAGTGCTGCTTAGTTTGCCAAGAGGCTGTGTCCCAGAAGCAAAGTATGATACACAGTAAGGCTTTCCATTATAAGACACAAAGGCCTTACCAAGAGTTTAAACAGTTAGATGAACACCAAACCTCTCTGCAGACACTGTAATATCCCCTCCCAATATTTTTCATGCTGTATATGTACTGCTCAGGAGCATAGTAGGAAAGCCTGTTAAGAGTCAGTCATTATTAAGGTAAAATTTGAGTCCACATTTTAAAGCATATACACTTGTTACATCTGGAAAATATTTGACTACTTTGACTACTGCACACTGGCTATTTCTTGTAGTAGTAGGGAGTAGAATCCTTTGAACTCTCTAGTGCAACTTAAGTTTTTACCTCTCTGTGAACCTTGTAGTGCAGTGCTAGCAATTTGTTAAAAATCCCCAAGGCAAGAAGGGATCTCTGTGCTCCTCTGCTTGCATAACTGGCAGGACTGAGCTATGTTGTGCAGAGGCGTCGGGAAAATAATAAAGCTATGTAAATTGATGCTTTGTGGTATGACTGAAGGAAAAATGAAGCATATATTGAATACATAAGGCTTTTGTGCATAACAATATTATGCAGTACAGTATTATATGGGAAAGCAAATTAGCTTGTAACATCAGCATGCTACAGTGCAGGCTGGTTAGCTTGAGTCCTGGGAACAGCATAGCATTGAAGGCCACAAAACTGGCTATTCTGCTTCTGCTGAGCTAACTCACTTCATTTCAAGCTCATGTGGGGATTGCCACATGGTCTTGTGGTGTAGCTATACCTGATATTTCTGACCGTGTTTACTAAAAGTAGTACGGTAACATGGCTCTCTGGTTGGAAGGAAGAAAAGTCTGCTCAATGGGTGAATATCTTTGTTACTTTCAACCCGATTCAGTTTCTATCTCAAGTGTTGCTTTTAGAAACAACACGCTTTTTTTTTTGTTCTTTTGTATCTCCTCTTTTTTTTTTATAGTTTGTGACCACCTAGGCTATACCTAGCAGTTTTCTAAACAGTAAATGTATATAGGTAAGTGGTTTGATTACCTGTGCCTTTAAAAAATAAGTTGAAAGCATGATCACAGGTTTTTTTATTGACCTTCTTAATACTAATATTATTCGCCTCTCAGCTTCTGTACTAAGTTTAGGAGCATTTGATGGAAAACTGTTCCTGCACTGATACTCTTACTGTTTGCACTTGCAATCAGACATCACTGCTGGTTGGTGAGCCCGCTGCAGGTTCTTGGAGAGGTCTTGGAATACAATAAATTAATATTTGCATGATGGTTTAATGCAGGAAAAACAACCACTCAAAATGCAGATTCTGTAAATGCATTGGGAAGTATTGTGCATTCAGATGTGTATCAGTTATGGTTTAAAAGACTCACAGATCTTGTGTATCAGCATTTTAAAAAGTTGTTTGTGGGTATTTCGTTCCATTTTAGTAGCCCCCAGCAATTAATTGTCTGTTTGAAAGTGACGTGCCTGCCTTGTAGCAGCTGGGTTTGGGAAAGTTGCAGATGATAGTGGAAAAAAAGAGCTGTTACACAGCATGTTTTGTCTGTAGCTGTGGTGTAAGCTCAGTAGGGATCCCCACAGAAATTGCCCTGAGCTAATTTGAGTTTCTGCAGCTGCTGCTCATCAGCTAGCTCATCACTTCACATGAGCTGGCAATGAGGTCCTCTCCCAAATCAACACTTGAGTTTCCAGCCTGGAATATCAGTCCATAGGGTGAAGTTGTTGCCTCAAGAGCTCTTCTGCAACCGTAGCTTGGGTTTGGCTGTCTGTTTTGGTATGCCCATCTGCTGTCTCTTCACCTGCGAGTACTGAACAGGCAGGGACAGGAAATCATTTCAAAAACTGTATCAGTTGCTGTAGCTTTCTCATTCTTGTCAATAGTGCAGCAGTGGCTTCTGAAGCTGCAACTCCAGCAGTTGTGCTCTAAACCTCCCCCTCTGCTCATGACAGATGGACACTTGTATCCTTCACTCTCTGTACTTTCAAAGTGGTGCTGGCAGCCAGAAGAGTTGTAGGTTGTGGAAGGATTTTTGGGCTTTGTAATATAGTGCGGGGGTGGAATGTGGAGATTCAGAGATGGTTTTCTCTTTCATGTCGCATTTTAGGATCGGCTTCGCGTTGTGCAGTTGGTAGCATGAAGGTTGAGACACTTGCCTGTGAGAATATGAGGGCAGTTTTTGGGGGGAAACTTCTCCATTGCACCAGGAAGAAGCAAAGAACTGTAGTGGAAGCTAATTCCTTGCTCTTCATCATAGTGTGGGCATATTCTGCTGGTTATTAACAAAATATCTCTGTGTAGTTAGGTGTACGCTCAGTAGGTGTGTTGTAGCACCAGTGCTATTACTGCCTGTTGTTTGAAAAAAATCCCACTTAAGGAATACTTTGAGACTGCAAATTTATTCCAAGGCCTTTGAAGACAGTATTTGATATATTTTAACTTTTAGGGTCAAAATGAGTGTTTATCCTTTCATTCTGCGTTCTGAATGTGATATAAAGACACTATGTTTTCTCCTTGTTGTGCACGTTTGCGCTGGTGCTGCCAACAGACTCTGGTGCCCTGCTAGGTTGGTGGTATATGTTTCCATCTCACGCATGGTTGCATACTCACTGGACTGGAATTTTGCTTTCTAAATTTTACCTTTGCATTTTAAGTAAGGAATTTGATTTGGGTGTCAGAATGCCTGATTGTACAAAATCTGGGATTGTTAGTAATTTTTGGTCTGACATGGTTGAGACATTCCACAGCAGTGGGAGGGTTGCTCCTTCCCTGTGACCTCACAGCAATCCTTGATAAGGATCTATATGCTGTTGAGGGATAAAGCAAACTGCTACACTGTGCAGTGAAACAATTGGAAAAAAAATTTCAGAAGATGCATTATAATATTTTTCGAGTTCACCAGACAAGAATTAACTTTTCAACCATGATGACATTATGAGAAACTGGAGAGTAGAAGTTTCCGTTACTCACGTGATGTTCCCTCTGGGTGACTGTCACATTCATGTGTTAGTTGCATCTGTGGTTTTTCACTTGATGACATGTCTAATAATAAGTACTTTTCCTCTATTAAGGTTTAAAGTGTCAAAGCTGAAAGCTAAAAGGAGGTTCTTAATAAAAGTGTGTGTTCACGCTTTTGGAGAAAACAGATAAAGTTTCAAACAAAACAACCAAAGTTGGTTGGTTATTTTTGAATGCATTCAAATTAGGAATTTACTGGATAGGATAAACTGTATATTTCAAGTGTATATTACCTGAATGGAAAAATTATCTAATGATAAAAAAATTGCAGTAAAATCTGCATATTAAACCTGTATAGAAAAACATAGTCACAGCGGATATCTAGAGACTTTGTTGTCGTGTTTTCCTGTGATAATGTGATCCTTATGTAAAAAGTTTTATAGGATTAATGAGTTCTTGTGAAAATTTCTTAGAATTCATGAAATAACATAAATACATTTGATAGTAAAATAATTTTAATCAAACTTTGATTCAGAAACATTTACTGTTGTGACTATTACAATTCTGCTGAATGAGGCTCTACTTTCAAGTATCAAAAATCTGTATCCTGATTATAAAATTAACCTTTTCACATTAAGAAATGTTAATTTAGCTAAGTTAACTGAGGGACTATTGCTTGAGGTTTCCAGTGAATATGTGTGTGCATTGTGTGCTCAGTAGCTTTCAGGAAGCTCCAGATTCTTTTTTTGCCCCCAGTGTTCTACAGTACTCTGATGGCTTCAGATGGTTTTGAAAAGCCCAACTGAATCAGAGGAATGAATAATTTAAAAAATGAATGCCTAAAGAATATAGACTTTATTTCTGGAGAGCAAAAATTCCCGAAGAAGGATATTAGATTGCAAGGTGGACAGTTTTCTTACATTAAAAAAAAGAATCAGCCTGACTTTCTGCCTGGGTGTCTCATACATCATAAAAGTAGAGCTTATATTTAGCAGAGTAGCATCAACCTGTGTCAATACAAGTCACTGCCCAATTTCTGTAAAAGGATAGTTCTTCAAGGCCATACTTGCTTAAATGGAAACTGCATGTTTAAATAATGAACTCAAAAGGTATGGGTGTGGACTGAATTAAGAGTTTTAATTGCAAGTTTTCATTATGATATGCACAGAGATGTTTTCTTCGCGTGGTGAACGTCAGAAGACTGTAGACTTCAAGGTGGTGAACAGCTAGCAGTGCTCATCAAAGTCCTTCTTGATGTCATCAGTTAATACTTGGATGAGGATCATGCCTAAATTATGTAGCAAGAGCCATATTTTGATGGCAGTGGGATTGTACCATAATTAAAATCTGGTCTTTGGTGCCTATTACTGTCTTCTTTTTCTGCAGTTTACTGTTCTATTGTGCAGCAGATGTTAAAAAAAATCATTCATAGTAGTCACTTTAATCTGGACAGGTAGTAAATGTTTATTGCATTATGCTGTTTCATGCAGTTTTTTGCATGTTCCTCCTGTTCTCCTGCTCCTTACTTCCCATTAATACTTTTAAAGTAATCTTATTACTACTTTTGTTTTACTAAGAAGAATGACAACAGAGCTGTGGATTTTGTAGTAGCCTGCAAAAACAGTTGTCTGAAAATGAATGGATTCTGTGCCATAGCTGGGGTGTTTGGAAAGGAAGTAAATGTGATTCAGGTTGCATGTGTAAGGAGGAGAAAAGTCATAGAATAAATAATATTTCAGGGTTTCTGTATTGGCTTGAATTGTTGGGCAAGAGTTTGTGTTTTATTGCATCAACGGCACCAACAGGTTAGGGTGAATTGCTGGGTATACTCCTGCTGGATATTCCACTTGGCAGTTTTTAGTAAATGTGAAATGTGTATTGCAGATTTCTCTGTTCTTTGCTTGCTTTCTTCTGAGTGTCCTTTCTGAAAGTCATGTTCCTAGAGGGAAAGAAGTTCTGATTTTGCAAACATCCTGATCCTGGTAATTTCTTTATGGATAATTTTAAGGTTTCAATGGAAGGAAGATGCATATCATGTAAATTGACTTAGATATGTTTCCTTGAATGCTGGATCTAAGTGTAGTGGAGAAAAAGTCAATTTATTCAGGACATTTATTCATGTGGTTCCTGCTTCATAGCCTCTAAGTAAAAAGCTAATCTTAATCCCTAATGCAAAGGAAAGAAGTATTTGTTTTAACTAGATGTGCCTGTATATTTTACTAGAAAAAAAGAGTGATTATGTTATTTCCTGAAATGTGATTGAGCCTTAGGAGGGCAGCATAGGAAGACATGACCTCTATAGTTGCAGAGAACTTAGGTTTATTTATAGCCAAACAATTTCATGAGACAATGTTGGAAGCAAAATGTCTGGTTAGTACTTAACTGTCATTAATATCTCTAAAGATTTCTTTTGGTTAGTGTGTTCTTCCTATCTATTTGCAAGCTTTTGAGAACTTGGGAAGTTGTTGAGCTAAAAAGTGAAGGTGGTGCCACTGCCATTATGTCTTCCAGTTGTCTGTTAAAATACGTCACTTTTTGGATGTGAAAGGCTTTTCTGTAAAATGGTTTGTTTGTTTGTTTGTTTTGTCTTTAAGATAAAGCGCCTTTGTCAAAGAGTTTGTTACTAGTCCCAAGTGCCATCTCGATTCTATTGACTCTGCTCTTCCAACATTATCAGAAGTTCTTTGCGTATAACCTACAAGCTGTAAAAGAGGATTTTCAGGTAAGAGTCTGCTCATTTTGTGTGAAAAGAGACTGCAAACTGGGGTCTTCTATGCAATTTTTCCCCATAGTCTGTTTGTCCTCTGGTTCTTTCCCTTTGTTCACTGCAGTAAACCAACTTGTTCTTACCTTTTTTTATATCACCCCAGTATGCTACTTTTCAGAAAACATGAGAAAAACTGATCTGAAACAATCAACATAGCTTTTCACTTCTTTGTCTTGTCTGGGAAATTGTTTGGTTTGTGTAATTTTTCCTTTCAGGCACTGGCATTTGGAAGCTTGCTGTGAAGTGCGATTTAACCCATTTAATAATACAAGTATTTTGATATGAATGTCAGGATCTTGTTGTGTTTAATTTTTGAGGCTAAAGAGGGCTGTTTTGATTAGGCATTCTGGTTATAAATGATTTAACAACGGAGGCCATCACTTTCATTCTGTAACTTCTTTGTAGTTAATTGTGGAAAACTAAACTTTGCCTATTGGATAGAACTGCTGCTTCTAATTTGAAGATTCCAGGTGATGGGGGAGTTTGTCATGTTCCTCAGTAATCAGCTGAATTGGTTCATTTCTTACTCATGCCTGTTTCAAACTAAGGTACTCTATCTTTTAGGTATTGTATCTTGTAAGGTTTTATTTTAAGCTTAATTAAGGGTCCTGTAATATCAGCTCTAAATGTTTAAGTAATGCACTTAAAAGTGATTAGATCTGTTCTGTGGGTATTTGTTTTGGGACGTTTTTAATTTTTGAAAGTGGCAAACTACTGCTCAATAGAGAAGGGTCAGCAAATGCCTCTGTTTATCTTACCCCACAGATTTTACAGTTGCATCAAACAAAAGGTATGTAGTCAAATTATGTCTTTGAGGATGCCAGATGTAGCCTATAAACTTTAAAAGATTATTAGACCTCACTAGTGATACTGTGTGCTATTGCATTCTCTGTAATCTTTCTCGTCAAGAACAAGAGCTTTATTGTAATAATAAACTACAAATCTACAAGAGCACTACTCATTTTTTGCCAAGTGTCTTGGTGATGCTGTGCAGTGAAAATACATAAATGATGTCTGCCTTTTAAAAATGTTACATCCAGGTGTTTGGGGAGGGGAATGAAAAAGTCTGAGAAACTATTCAAGTTTTAAATGAAAATTGTGTGGGTTTGGAGTTGCTTATTTGTTTTGCAATTTGTCTTTAGAGGAGTCATCTCTTCGTGTATGTTTGATCTGCTGAAAAACAGTAGCAGCTGTGTTTTATTCAAAGAAAGCATCTCCACTGTATCTTAACCATAAACGTTTGCAAGTGTCTGTAAAAGCTACGACACTTTTGTTGTGGTGCTTTGGAGAATTTGTGAGTTTGAATTTCTTATTTCATCAGATTGTTTCACTTATTGCCATAGCCTTTGGAGTAAGCTATATACTTTATCACTGAGATCAGTGAGAGCAGATTGTTTAACTCCTGTCTGGTGCTAATATTCAAATGAAAACTCTTAAAAGAAAATTTGTTTAGAATAAATTCACGTGCAAGGATGTGTTCAATGGAAAAGAATTTTTTCAAGGGCTGAACAAACATTCTGGATGTTGGATTTTAGCACTTCTTAAAGCTTAAGCACAGGAATTAAAGTGAACAGCTGAAGAAGAGTACATTTGATTTGGAAAGCAAAATATGTGCTGTCCGAAGCCGAAAGGTCTTTGTCTCCATGCAGGGGACCC
This sequence comes from Origma solitaria, assembly GCA_013397895.1. NCBI lineage: Eukaryota > Metazoa > Chordata > Aves > Passeriformes > Acanthizidae > Origma > Origma solitaria. The sequence continues at coordinate 446,041 of VZRL01005937.1, forward strand.
TCAAGAGCAGTGAAGATGCTGTGTGTAAAAGATTTTCATTACCTTGTATCTATGTATTTTTTAAGCTGGCTAAAGCAAAGAGCAGTTTGGCTAGGAGCATTTCATAGTCTATGTGAGGGCTGCTCAGTTAGTGTGCGCCAGGAAATATTCAGCTCCAAGGTCATAACCCTGCCAGTCTTGACTTCAGGAGCGGTGGTACTGGGGCCAGGATTTAAAATTGGGCATGTTGACATGGGATAGTGGGAATGGCGAGTGGAGTGGATTGGGGCCAACACTGTTTGGTGTCTTCATTCACAGCTTGGACAGCAGACCATAGCATTCTCTTGACAAGCCTATAGGTGATGTAAAGCTTGGATTTGTAGTTATTACGCCTGTTAGTTCTGCAGCCATTTAGAGGGAGAGAAAAGGGTCAGTAGGAACCTTAGCTCAGCAAAGGCAAATGCAAACTCCTGCGTCAGAGAGGAGTAACACCATGCGCCAGTACAAGCTGTGGGCTGAGCAACTGGAAATCACTTTAGAGGAGAGGCCCTGAGGGTCTTGGTAGAGGCTTAAGTTGAACATGAAGCAGCAATGCAGCATTTTGGGCTCAGAAGCCAAACAGCATCCTGGGCTGCATTAGGAAGAGCTTCAAAAGGAGGCCTGGATAGTGATCATCTCTACTCAGTCTCAGTGAGACCACATCTGAAGTGTTGTCCATTGTGCGGTGCTCCTGAGTGCAAAATTGACCTTGACATGTTGCAGAGAGTCCAGTGGAGGGCCACCAGGCTGGTCAGGGGCTAGAGCATTTGGTGGATGACGAGAGGCTGGGAGAGCTGGGATTGTTTAGCCTGGGGAAGAGAAGGTTTACACCAGTGTGTGTAAATACCTAATGTGAGGGAGCAAAAAAGAGGGAGTCAGGCCCAATGAAAGGACAAGAGGCAATGGGATTGAATTGAAATACAAGAAATTCCATTTAAAGACAAAAGTTTTTACTGTGTGACTGATGGAAACTGTTCCTCTGTTCCATCCTTAGAGGTGTTCAAGGCTAACTTGACATGGCCCTGAGCAAGCTGATCTGATCAGACCTTCTTACAACAGTTACACTGGACTAGTTTATATCTAGAGGTTGCTTCAAAAATATTTTTTTTATAATTCTAAATTCACTAGGGTTGTGATTTACATTTTTATTTGTAAATGTAAACTAGGAACATGAAAGTGTATTTGAGTTAATTTCAATTGTTTATTTATTTTAACAGTGAGGCGTATGCTTTGAAAATATTTCATTTTTAAAGATACTCGTTGAACTCTCTGTAACATTCTACTCTCTGTATTTCCCTCCTTAACTGTGCTGCATTTCTATTATCTGACTTGAATATTGTATTCCCTCTAAACACAAATTCTGTAAAAAATTTCCTTGGAGAAAGAGAGGCTTAACATGATGGTCATTAACCTTCCAGATCTGGAGACTTGTGTGTGGAAGAATAATATGTCTTGATTTGAAAGACACATTCTGCAGCAGTCTGCTCATTTACAACTTTAGAATATTTGAAAGAAGATATGGCAGCAGAAAATTTTCAGTAAGTTCCAGTTTTGAGGGGTTTTTTTTAATAGAAACTTTTTTATACAGTTTAGTCTTGTACTCTTGGATGAGTACTGCAATTTTATTTCTAGCATGTTGTATAGAAATATATGTTAAAGGGTTTGAAAGATAATTTTGTTTTCTTAAATTTAAATTTATATTGATAATATCTTACAGTCAGTGGATTATTCTAATTACTGTTTGCAGCTATATCAGTTGTAAGATATCAGACCCATAGAATTTAATTTTAGAAACAATCTTACCCTTCATTCTGCAGTATGTAGACAAGTAGACCTGGAATTACATTTTGTTAAAGATTGAATTTGTCCTAATTGACTGGTATAGAGGTTTTCTTATTTTTTCTTACATTTAGAGGTATATTAAAACCTTATTTTTAAACTGTTGAATTAATTCGAATTAACCTTTCTCTTTCCAGTCTTTTTTACTGGGCGCCTGGATGCTCTCAGCTTTGTTTGATCTCCTCCTTGTAGAAATCACTCAGTATATATTTGGCATCACCATCAACAGCTTGCCTTCTGGTTTGTAAGTAGCTTCTAATGAATTGGTTGTTTTAGATAAGGTTTCAAGGGATTGTTTTCTGAAGATTTTATTTTAAAAAAACCTTTCTCCGTGTAACACTTCAAATTAATTTAATCCTCTTTTGAACTGAAGTGTAAAGGTTCTTAGCACAACTATTATAATTTCAAACATTTATTTCTTAGCTATGATTTGTATTTAATTTTTCATTTATCCGTATTGTGATTAGTTTCCAACCTGTTAGTCCTATTTCCTCTGTTAACATGATTGCAACATGGCTTGCAGTGCACAAATTATTGCTGCATTTGTTCAGTCTAAATTGTTTGGATCCATTCAATTTGTAAAAACTAAAATCAGGTTGTGCTGATTTCTTTCTTTAATGAGAAAAGCAACAGAACTGTAAGTCATGCTACATTTACTTTTAAATGCATATGCATTTCATACTGGAATTTTGTATGTGTTTCAAAAATTGAGTGCTAGAGCTTGTTTCTCCATTTAGTGCTTGCAGCTGAAGTTCTTACAGCTTTATGGTGTTCAGTGGTTCAGTTTTGCATAACCTATATTTGAGATTTCTGCACTTAATAAAAGATGTGCCTGTTACAGTAGAACCATAGAGCTTGCAACCCTTTGTGGTTAAGCTTCTGGCAGGTGAGATGATACAGATTTGTGTTTCCATGTGTTGCGCACTCTGAGGTAATAATAAAAGCTCATGGAGTAAGATTTTTAGTATTAAATACCATATTAGACTTTTTTTATTTCTACTTTTCCAGAGTGTCTGTTGAAAGTATCTAAAGGCTGATTTATAAGGGACAAAAAGCATGTGTTTGATATTATAAAGATACATTTTTTGTAGTGTGTGAATATTCAAAAGGAGTTGGAAGCATGAGTAGCTACTGCAGTTACTCATCATGTTTGTTATGAGGAGTTTGTTGCTAGGACATAGGCTGCTAATGTGTCTGGAGAAATTAATATTTTCATATGTGTAAAAAGATACTTTATGTAAAAGTAAGGTGTAATAAATGTGCACATCATACCCACAGGTAGGTAATGAACAGTTTGATTATTATAGCCTTTGATGGTATTTGTGACTGGAGAATGTAGTCAATTACAAAGAAATCTGCATCAAAGAAGTTTTTAATTAAGTGAAATACAAATTTTACCTACATGTACCTTCTCTTTAAGTCATGATGTTATTGATCTTGAGAGAAAGAAATTAATTTTAGAAGTGTGGGATATACAGTAGTTTCAAGAGCATTTGATTATACAAATATAAAAATTGATATCTACATTGCATCGTAATTCTTCAGTGTTGTCTACTTTATTATATTAATAGTTACTTTCACATCTGACAATATTCAGAGTCTTTTGAGGTGACATAAGCATTGGAAAGTTTAACACTGATGTTAGGTTTTAGTTCATTTCAGGTGAAACAACAAAAGATGTTGAGCAAATAAAAAGAGGTGCAACTATTATTCTGCTTCTGTTGTATTTACGATGCAACAAATACATCTGTTACTTTTGGTTATAGAGCATTCTTCTGTGTATTCAAGTGCTACAATTTGGAAAAAGAATCACTTGCTTACATTGTAAAAGTCCCCTGACGTATTTTCTCGTTTTATATCATTTCACTGTTCATATTATTGAGTGATCTTACACTTCCAGTTCGAAAACTTTTCCTTCGCACACTTCGAAGGTAATTGCGATAAAGGATTACGCTGATGACTCTTGCCTGGAATTGTTTGGAAACGATGTAATACAGTATAACATCCAAGCATGTACTGAGATTCATGAGAAAGGTGGTAAAGGCTGCCCAGGGATTGTAAATTGTGTTTTCATCTTGCAACATCAGGAAGGCGAAGCAGATGTGGAAGGGTACAAAACAGATGAGTACCTGAGCAATCAGAGTAACTATAATTCTTATGGATCTCTCCTTGGCCTTGGGCTTCAATTTGGAAGTCTTGCCGTGAATAAAATTGTGAATAATGACTAGGTAACACCCCATCATGATAAACAAGGGGATCAAAAAGAAAAAAATCAAGCGACAAAAATTCAATGTGTTTACTTCCTTTAAATGAATGATATCAAGCATTTTCATGCAGGTGGTGAAATTTGAGGCTTGGTCTGGATCAGATCGTAAAAACAGCAATGGGGATGTTGTTGAGAGGGTCATTATCCAGATTCCAGTGCAGGCCAGCACAGCTTTTTTTGTATTTTTGAGTTCTTTGACATGTTTGGGCTGGACAATGGCCATAAATCTGTCTACGCTGATAAAAGCGAGCAGCCACAGAGCAATGGCTGGATAAAACACAGTGAAAGCACCGATGATCCGACAGAATGTATCTCCAAAAGGCCATGTTTCTGTCCCATGGTAGATTATCCGAAAAGGCAAGGAAAATATAAAAATTAGGTCAAGTAATGCAACGTTCATCATATATACAGTTATAGTTGTTCTCTTCTTGGTAGTGCAGCTGAACACCCACAGTGCAATGGCATTCACCAACAATCCCACTGTGAACAGAAAACTGTAGAAGACCAGTGATGCAATCCTGTATTCTTCTGGGTGGGGATTTTCAGGTATCATAGTTTAAGTGAACTTAGGAATAGTTTTTGCACTCCATAAATACCCTAAAATTAGATAAAATATGGGAAGTTATTCTCAGTCAAATAAAATCTATCCTTAAAAACAAATAGGAAGATTGTTTTAGGATGGTGTTTAGTGATAAGACTGTTTTGTTTAGCTCTTAAAATGAGCTAGGTTTGTTGCTTTTTCTGACTGCAAATATGTTATCATCCTCTGAGGGAAATATATGTATTGTCAGACTTGTAAAAAATAGTATTTCTAAGCATGTTTTAATAAAATATTTTTATTACTTAAGGGATTTTTTTAATATAAGGAATAAAAAAGTCAAGATTGACACTGTGAGTGTGCATCAGTAGCTGATAATTAGATTGAAACAGTTGTATTCAAACTATGAGAGCTATTTTCTAGAGAAGATATTTCTTCAAGTTGTCCCTGTTGAAAAATTCTTAACTAAAACTAATTATGGAAAGAAACAAGTGAGCATGGCTTGTAGTGACATTTAGATATCCAAAGAGAAGTACTGACTTTGCTTTTTATCTGTGTAGAAACTACTTATTTCCCAAAAGAGCAGGTGCTTGGGGTTGCTCATAAAAGACACTAAAAAACTGGTTTAGTAGCTACATAGCTTCTGATACAGTTTTAATCTCAGGTCATCACAACCACCCACCCAACATATGAATGAAATGAATAGATGAATAGACTTCCTATTTAAAAAATAAAAAGGTGGGAAGCAGCACAGTGTCCAACCGGGCCATATGGGAACAGTATTTGTTTGGGGGGAAAAGTTGCTGGCTGGTAGCCAGCTGCCCCAGAGCACAGTTGTGTTCCTTCTTTCAGCCTCTTTGTCATGGGAGTACACATCATAGGAGAACATTCAGGTCGGACATCTGAGATGTCACTGTGCATGCTCAGATAATGAGAGCTGAAGGCAAAGATGACTGGTTTGCTCTGGAGCCCCATGAGGATGGCAGACCTTACCTGGTGTTCATGAGTGCTTTGTTTAACCCTCACCCCCAGCACCTTCCTGGCTCTTGCTGTGGTCACAGTTTCATGACTTCGTGTGGGAGGGTTCCTCTTGTCTGGCCTTTTACCCAGTCTTGTGGCAGCTTGGTGAAGAGGAGGAGGAGGAGGAAAGAGTTAGTTGTTGGTCTGATCTTCCCACTTGTGACAAACAGCCAAGGAAGTTCTACAGTATCGGTTAGGCACCAGACCTGTTCTCAAAAGCAGAAGAGTGCATAGTTCCTCTGTGTTTTATCTCCAGAAGTGAAGAATGCCTTAAAAAATTTATTATTACTGCTCATCTGGTTAATGTTACCAAATTCTTGATCAGTGCTATGGGCATGCATAAGGGATTGAACCATTCATTAATCTAGCATCTGGTTTGACACTGGCAAATACCAGCTGCTTTTGAGAAGAGTACTACCCATGGAGTAGCAAACTTAAATATGACCTGTTAAATCTTTGTATAGTTCCTTTAGTTCCTTGAAATGTGAAGTTTGGGCTTCTATTTTTCTTACAGTTCTCCAGTTTATGGATGTAAAAAAAGGTTATGCATAGAAATATCTAACCCTAACCGTCAAAGTCTTTTTTTCAGCTGTACAAAACAAAAAAAAGGTATGTTTTGCGCTCAGATGAGGTCATTGGAACATACAACAGAATTTATGTTTTGTATGAGAAAAGCTACGCATGTAATGCATGAAAGAGGTTTGGGGGCCATCTGCATGAATGCCTCTAAAATTCCTCATTTTGTGAAGAACTGTAAAAATAAGAAAAATAAAAGAAAATGTGATAGCAGACCTTACTGAAAGTTAAATGGCATATGCTTAAAAATTTTGTGCACATGCTAGCAGCACAGTTAAAATATTATCTGGCGCACTGTTCCACTTTCATTACTGTTGCGTGAAATTGTCCAAACGTTGCTTAATACGCACCTCCCCCCCATGGCCTTGCATATTGTGGCTTTTTTTCTCTTTTGTTCTGGTTTTTTTTCCCTCTCTTGCTAGTGATAGTGTATGACATAGTGCATGACTACCAAGCTCAATATCCTGACTGATTTAGCAGGTGAATTGAGTAGTAATGTATAGGATAGGTAGAAGAATTCACTTGAATACTAATAAACATCGTGGATTTTAGTTTTGGTTTTGCTCTTCTCCCCTTTGGACTTACAGTGACTGAAATTGTTTCTGATCAGGTTATGTTTTCGAAATAACCAGTAGGCTGATGTTGATGGGAAGAGAGGAAGCTGAATCTGGTGTGAGCTTCTATCAGGAAAGCCAGGGGTTCCATGCCTTGTTTGCTGGCTATTTCAAGTTTGTGACAGTTTTGAGATATATCAAAGAATGGACCTGCTGTAATAAAAAGGGTTTGTTGCATTTTTGGTTTTTTGGTTGGTTGTTGGAGACACTGTTTCCAAACTTTTTGGGTTTAAACCTGTGCCAGTAAACTATTAAGAGCCTAAAATGTAACATTTATGTAGGTAAGAAATACTGAGATTTTTTAAAAGCATGAGTTACCTGTCTGCATTTATACACAAATGGAGATATTCTGCTTTTTCATCAGTACTTGTCTGCATGGAGTTCAGGTTGAAATCTCCCAGATCAGGCCAAGCAGATCTTTGGGTGCCTCTGGGTGGATGGTTTTGCCCTAGTTGCCGTTATTCATAATGGGAATGTTTTCTTACTGGTGTTGGTTAAAGTGCTTGCTGAAGAGCCCCTGGAGTCACTGGTTTCTGGAAGTCTTGTCTATGTTAATTCTGAATGGTTCCTCTATTGTTCGTCTGTAGGTTTTATCTTTAAATTTTTTAATGATAAACGACATTCTGAATATCTAATGTGAATTGTGAAGGCCATCTAGGTGCCGTGTACAAGAACAAAGACTTACACAGCAAAATCACAATTAAATCTTTTCCTCCAGGCTCTTATTATGAGTTAGGTAAAAGTGGTTCCATTTAAAGGACCATGTGCGTAACTTTTGTCCCCATACCCCTTCTGTTCTCTGTCTGCCCCTTATATTTGCTTGTGTTTCCCTGAGGAGGACATGACTTTCAGTGAAGCACAGAGAGACCAAGCAACACGATCTTCTCCTGGTTTTAGTTTCATGAAAACAAACATTTTTCCTTTAGTGATAAATGTACTTACCAATGTTTTAATTTATTGCACATTTAAAAAATTTTTGTTTAAATCCTAAATGACAGTATTTATGGCACTATCCTTTTACAAAGGCAGTCATTTTTCTGTAAATATTATTTATAGAACGCTGCTGATATTTTGAAAGCACACTAAAGAATTAAGTATATTTTCATTAGTTCTAGAATTAATGCCCATGTTTGGCTTCTGAACAAAGAAGTCTATCTTAACAGCATGCATAAACTATTTTATTAGCACAGCCTAAGGGATTGTTACTCACCTTTTGTGTGCTACAAAGTTTCTTCAGAGATGCTTCTTTCGTGGCCCCAAATCTGTAGAAGGGTTAGACTTCCTTCTCTTTGCTCAACTTCACTTAGCTAAAATAGCTCCTCTTCACAGGCAGGAAACAATGACGTAATCTCACTAGTCCTGAGCTCTTTTATTGGTCATACTTAAAAGTTACTTTTTCACGTAGTGGTGTCTGTGAACTGATATTTCTATTACCTTTCAACAGTCAAACTTTTCTAATATTTCCAGTGTGGCTAGACTGTGCTGTTGTTCTATATATCTTTTCAAAACACACTTTAAAATGTTTGTGGTATAATGAAAGCATAATTTAGGCTGAGATTTATGTGAGAGGGTATCTGCAAAAATACAGATCTTGGTTATGCAGAAGTTTCTAACAAACACAATGTAAATGTATTTTCAGTAGAGCATCGTCTGGTGGATTTTTTGTGGAAATCCCCATTTTATTTGTATTGCCTTGGATAGTAGTCAGTCTGAAAGTGACAGAAACTCACTGCATTTGAAATGAGAAGTTTGATTCACTTGAATACACAATTTTGTTTATGCCTGTACTTACGACATATTAACACAAGAGCAATGTTTCTGTGTCTTATTTGCTGTCTAAAACAATAACATGCCTATTCTAGAGCTTTGCCAAAAAATGCTGTATAAAGAGAGGTTTTAACCTTTTTTAAAATGGAGTAAAATCCAGGAGGTACCTGGATATGATTTTTGGTGTGTAGATTACCTTTATATATTTGGGGTTTTCCTGTTTAGGTGAACTAATGTAAAACTTGCTTTTGTCATCATTCTGAAGACCTCTTAAATGCATCAAGCTGCAAATTCTACCCAGACCACCCTATAGAAATATAAAACTATTTTAAAGTGCTTAATATTTTAGGATTAAGGAGTATCTTAAAAGGTCTAATGAGTGTTGAAAACTCTTCAATGGCTTCGTCATTAGTAAAGCTACTCCAGAACATGATTCAGCAGGACAAAGCACTGTTTCCAACTGTGCAGTGATAGCTCAGTGAAATTCAGTGACATGTATATCTCCTGGAAGAGAAGAACAGGGCTTTTGAACTCTCCTAGGCAAGAGTATTTTATTTTGGGAAAAAATACAGAAGTGTGGAGGTACCTTCCAAGCTGAACTGCACTGTGAATGTACCAAAACAGGCAAGTGGACAGTCAGTGTCTCCTTTAGCTAAAGAGGAAGTACAAAAGTGATTCTGGGTTTGAATGGAGAGCAGGCAGATGTGTTTGGGACCAGAGAAGCCATATGCTGTGAGTTGCCTCTTGGCTCTTTGTCATCTTGGGGGAGGGTCAGAAGGGTGACCTTTACCGCTGTGTCTCATTTTGTCTGGAGAGCGGCTGAAGTTCTGACCCTGCAGGGGAGGTCATGCCTTGTGAGGGCAGCTGGAATCAAGTCCCACTGTTTATATAGGTGGATAACAGCAGCCCAGTTGAGTTTGCTGGCAGGCTAGCCATCCATCTGGTTTGCTGCAGCATAGACATGCCAGTCTGTGTTCTGCTTTCACTCAGGCTTTTCACGGCCTTCCTGGTGGAGAAGAGGCAGCCAAACCCCTCTGCTGCTCATAGGCTGGCAGGCCTTCCCCCCAAGCATGAAGGGGTAGCTCTGTCTGGCAGCAGTAGGCTGAGAAGAGGTGTTTGCAGTAGCAGCAAGTGCATGCTCCTTGTCTGGGTGCTCAGGCTGGCTGCAGCTGCAGGGTGATACGCGTTTGGAGGTGAACACCCAAGTCAAAAGTTACGTTACCTGTGGTTTGTGAGAGGCAGTGGGCTGCTCTGCTGTGCCATATTCTCCTGTTGCTTTAGTTTCTGCTGTAGGAAGCACCTGGCTCTGTTTTTGTTTCCTTTGCTGTTTTATCACCTAGAAATGAGTGCCTTGCATTGGTTTCCTTCACATGGGTGAGTACTTCCTCTACTCCAGCTTTTACTGAATTAAATGCTCAGTTCCATCCGGGGTCTTTTTTTGCTATTCTGAAGTTCAAGCAATAGACAAGGTAATTTTACTTGCATTATGTTGTGTTAAAGCTGGTTTTAAGTAGTTAAAAGCTAAGCCAATGTACTTCCTGTCTGAGGATGAGGCAGAGTGCATGTGGTCTATTATGGTGCATTCACTAACTGGCTGTAAGCTTCTGAAGAAATGAGTTTGATCACTTGCAACAGCCTCAAAGTGCAGTACTGAAGAGATCGCCTTCATGGTGTTGCTTTTGCAGAATTAATGTACTGCTGGGTCTTTCAGTGGTTTAGTCATGGTACAGAAAAGTATGTTTTGCCTGTTCACTTACTGAGTAATGTAAGCTTTGTCCTGATGATACAGAGAAGTTCTGCACACAGAAGGACAGAAGGATTTCCCTCCGCCTCAGTTTGGTAAGTAGCAGGCTTGAGCTCATGTTCTCCTTCTTTCAAAGTTTCTACCTTTTGGATCTATTGAAAAGGAAGAACTGAAGCTTCTTGCATGGTTCACTGCACCAGTGGTGCAGGAAGCAACTCTCCCATGTCAGTTTGTTAACTTACTGGCTTGCTGTTGTGGGTGAGTTCACACAAAGTTTTGGGTTACTGATCTCAACCTTGATGAAAACTGGCTTCAGTTTTTATTCCCATACCATGCTCACCATAGTGAATGTTTAAGAATAAACTACTGGTTAAAAGCTGTCATGACACTGAATGCATAGTTATTGCAGTTTTTTCCAGTTTTGCCGTGTGTGCGTTACTCAGTTTGTGTTGTGGCACAGCTGTTCTTCCTCTGCCTGAGTAGAGGATAAATGCAGGATAAATCCTCAGCCTGAGTGAGGATAAATGCAGTGTGCAGCAGAGCTGAAGGAATGGGAAAGAGAGCAGAGTAAGAGAACTGCAGCTTAGTTAGCTGCACCTGACATGTCTTATTTACTGTCACATTGCTGTTTTGCTTTCTCTTCCTTGTTTTGCTAGAACATGGTATGGCTTGAGGAAGGAGCTCCTGTTTTTTAGTTTTAAAAAAAAAATTAGCATTCCATGTTTCTCCTGGGTTTGTTTGGCTTTTTTTTTTCCCATCCCTTCTGCCTTCCCCCCACCCCCTGCACCTTCTCTTGTGTAGCCAGGACACACCCTGTGTCACTAAATACCCTAGAAATATACAGTGCATCTGGCCTGTAGTTCATCTGTTTATCACTGTCTCTCAGCCTCTGAAAGAAATAATACTTCAAAATTTAATTAAAATTAAAGTTGCATCTCTGAGATGTCTATGACAGTGGGGTAGTGGACTGGAGACAGTGATATTTTACCCATCAGCAATCTCAGAGTGTCCATAGTCTAATATTTGCTCATGGCAAATACCAACACAGCTCCATGCTTGTTGATGAACCCACGTTGCCTTTGGCAGATTTCTTAAACTTTTGGGTCTGTCCTGCTTTCCAGTGTTCCATTTTGTTGGGAAGTAGCTTTTTTAATTCAAGAAGTACATGTTTCTCATGACAGATATTTCATAGTTTTTCTAAGCCTGCATGAATACTCAGCTTTTTTCTTTTCTTTTTTTAAAATCGGCATTGTCAGGAACTATGAAATGAATTAGTTGTTTCAATTTGGAAGTGTCTGGGAGAGCTTTTTTGATACTCTTTCCTTACTAACTATGTGGGATGCGTTGTTTTTACTATTAAATGCTCTTAAAGGTCTCAGGTGCAAAGAAATATTGTTCTGAAACTTGATATGCCTCCCAGGAATAGAGTTAGTGTTTCAAAAGAAATGTCTTTATTTGGAGCTGCATATACTCAGATTCCTTTGATGAAGTCAAGTGCAGGAGCAGGGAGAGTTGTTTTGACTCCTCCAGAGTTCAGGGGCTTGGACAAGCTCTCTTAGTTACTAGCCTCAGTATATGTTATCAGAAATTAAACAATTAAAAATTGCTACATAGGCTTTAGCAGACCAGTGAAGTGTTTAATCAAAAATGCCTGAAGTGAGATGGGCTGTGTGAAATAGAACAAGCACTTCAAATTCAAGGGTGCCTTACTGCGTGTTGCTCAGCCCTGGCAGGTAGCTCGCTCTGCAGAAGTGGCAATCTCCTAATGCTGTTGTGCCTGTGCCACCTGTCCATGGCACAGATGAACAAGCAGCAGTGTGTTGGGGTTGCAAAGCTTGCTGCGCTGTGCTGGAGTTGAGCTGACACAAGAAGGAGCATCAAGATGATAAAGGGGATGGCATAATCCAGACAGGGACAAAGCAGCCCTTTCGTGCCACACAGCAGGGAATCTGGTTGGTTAGGATCTCTGCTGGGCAGGTTAGCTTGGTGTGGAGGCTCAGCACTGTCCTTGGAGGGAAATGAAAGAGCAGCTGAGTCTGAATATGCTCAGTGCACTGGAGCACCGGGGCAAGGCCATCTCTGAGCTTGCTAAGGTGGACAGCAGAGCTGGCTGCTGGCAAGTGGTTCCAGAGTCACTGTCTTTTCAGGTTTGGAGCCAGGTCCAGTCAGAGGACTCTGTATTTCCCAACTAACTGTTCAACTACAAAAATTATATGTATTTTACACACACACACATACACACACACACACATGCACTTCAAAGGGAAGGAGCTGAAAATCCTGAGCTTTATCATAACAATAGGCCTATGACAGGCAGGGCATAAATTCAATGATTTAAGCAGCTGTTTTCCTTGTGTTTACATTGTGTTGGTAAAGGTGGCTTTAAGGCAGTATGGACCAGTGAAACTGACCTGGGGCTTTTGTATTTGGTATTCTCTGCTACTTTTATCCTTTGCCTCCAAATCGTGTTGCCTGTCAATGCTTTTTTATTTTTGACCTAGAACATCTGGGACATTGCCTTTATTTGCTTGTAAGTGAGCCCTGTGATGTGTGATGGTCTGGGCCTCCAAATTCCTATCACCCAAGCAGCAGAAACAAGAGGGAGTGCAAAGGTTGTTTTGAACAAGGTGCAGTGAGAGAAGAAAGGGCAGTAAATGTGGCAGGATTTTTGATATCTCTGTACTCCTTCTTTCAAATTTGACAGCACATGGAGGTAACCGTAAGAACTGTTCCAGCAGCCCATGGCTCACTGTGCTCATTACTGTCTAGATGATGTTTATTTTCAAGATGATGGGGCCTAACATGTCACAGTTACTGGGCAAGTGATTGACACAATATCTTTTAGTAGTGCTCCTGCATCTGGCTTCTCTTTACTGCCAGATAGTTCCTGGCCCGGTGCTTGTACTGCCTGGTGCCAGGCTCTCAGACTGGAAAATGGGGTTTAGCCTCCAATAAGAATCAGTTTGGTGAAAATGGTTTTGACCTCTGCTGTGGTGAGGATTAATTACTGTGTCAATGCTGCCATCTGTGGATCTTTAGCAGGTATAGCAACAAATCGTTGGAACAGCAGAAACTCGGTATTGCTATATACACCTGCACTACTTGGCCAGTTGTTCAGGAAAACTGATTAAAAAGTGTGAAAGCCACTTTGTCTTTCCTGTGGAAGGGACATACCACATGGCATGGAAGCTGTGATTGTTCCCCTAGCTGTAGAACTGCAAATTCTGTTATTGCTCAAATAGTTACGTTTGTGCAGGTCTCCTCTTTGCATTTCTGTTTGTACATTAAAATACAATTCTGAGAACAAGTTGTAAGCAAAGACTTTCTTATTGTTCATAGTCTGAATTTATCCTGGAAAACTGAAGAATTGGAAGACACCTAGTGGAGGAAGATCAGAATTACTGGAAACAATATTTACCATTCTTCTTTTGGCTTTATTATATAGCCCAAGGATAAAAACTAGTATTAGAAATTAAGTAACTCTGTGTTTTTTAAGCCACCCACTTTCTGATTTTGTTGTTTTATTTGTCTGATATGTCTTTATCAAAATAAGACACAATAGCAATGACCTTATTTGCACAGCATTCTGTTCTTCAGAAGGAGTGTTCTGAAAGTTTTATGATTAAATTATTTCATGAGAATAAACAATGCTTTCTTTCCTATGTGGGAATAAGGGCCTCCTTTTTAGCTTAGTAGTTGACCCTTGAAGGTTATTTTCAGTCCATGTGGGCATTATCAAGTTTTCTTTCTGTCTTTACTGGCAGCTTGGGGTTTTTTTTCCCGCCTCTTCTCTTCCTCTTTCCGGAGCTGGAACACCTTGTTTGTTCCTCATGTTCAACCATAGTAAAGAAAGACAGGGATGTGGAAGTCCCTTTGGAATTTAAAAGGAAATCCTGCATCTAATTGTAGATGTCTGTGCCAAACAATTCTGTACAAGTTATCATTTCAGCTATTGTTTGCAAATTGGCGTACTGCAGAGCCCTATGTCATTTGATCTGAAAGGAAACAAGCTTAAAGAAGTCATTGCATCCTAGAAACATCAGTTGTCTCATATTTGTAGGAGTTCTGCTCTGAGCATAGATTGCTACATTTTTGTATTTGGGATCTGATATCCTTTTAAAGAAGTGATAAAATAAGGGATAAAATATCCCCCTCCATCACAGAATGAACTGCTTCCATTCCAATGATGTTCTATGTATCTGAACATACAGATGCTCTCCCTGAATTTGTAGGGCAGTTAATTATTTGATTGCAGTGGAGGAAGAAGGAAGAAAAATGGATGAATAATTTTTCAGAGCAGTTGGAGACATCATTAGTGTGAGAAGATAGTCTGCCTGATGTAGTCTTTTGCAAAATAGAGGGTGGTGGTATGATTGCTCTCTTAGGACACATGAGGAGGGTAATGAAGTACCTTCACAAAGGAGGTCTTGCAGTGACTGATGCTTTAAAGCATTTGATTTACCAAAGTAATGAACAGAAATCGATGTTCGGTGGTATCTGAGAAGGCACAGCTGTATGACTTAGACTTTAAAAAACAAATGTGCATGAAACAGAAGACAGTACAGTTAGTAAAAAAAGTAAGGCAGTTGTTTTCCTAAAGAATTAAGAAATTAAAATGTCTCTTTTTCAGAGTTAAATGACCTTGAAGACTTTCTGTGTAAGTAACAAGATCTTTTAAAATTTCCTTTTTGCTTTTATTTTATGCTTACTGAATATTCTCCTTTTGTATAGTCATCACTTTGCTTAAGATACTTTGGTCTGTAGTTGAGGAAAAGGGTTATATGGTGGTCTTAATGGGGAAGTACGTTTTGCAAAGAAATCACTTCTTTGCTACAGCTTTTCTATTTTGTTTCTGTTTTATCATGAACAAGCTAAAGAGTTTCCTGCTGGCAATTTGTGCCTTATAGTACTTACTTATTGGAAAAGTTGAGCTACAGCCATGAATCACAAGGAGGTGTGAATGGTGTCTTGACTAAAAAGCACCAGAATGATGGGAAGCATTTCAATGTTGAAATACTGTGTAGTAAGCCAAACTGTGTGAATAAGATGAACATTAAAACCTCCCTTTACTAGTTTTCAGCCTTTGAAGATATGTTACTATGTCTGTTACAATATCCTCATCAAAATCTGGCTAGAAGAAATTTGGTTTTTTTACCAAGAATACAAAAGTAGTTAAAAACATGTTAAAAACATTTAAAAAATAACACAATATTTACTACTAATATTTACTGTAGAAGAGGACTGAGGAGTAGCCAATAACTGTTCTACAGAATTACACCCAAAATCTTGAGCAGGGGATATATGAGTCACATTCTGGTATTATATAGCTCCAACTTAGTGTTTCTACCATGAAAATAGGTCATAATAAATGAGGCAAAAATAGCTTGTGTGCTTTGCCACGTAGGTCAACATTAATTGCCATCCTTTGGCTCCACTCCGCCCCAGCGTTATGCTAAATACAGACCCTGATAAGATCATTTAATGCTTATATCAGCCGGGAGCTGGGAGTGAAGACCCTCCTCAGCCCATCACACACTGAGGTTTGCCCTTGGATTGCTGAAGTGTGGACTGGGTGATGTGGGCCATTTGTGGGAGCAGTAGGGTGGGGAGAAGGGTTCCTGTGCCAAAATGTTGGCGCTCATTGTGCAGTAGAGGATCAGATGTCAGGAGCTGGGAGGAAAGGCTGAAGCTCTCATTCATGTGTGGTGCCCACCTTTCCCTCCCCAGTACAGAGAGTTGTCATGTAGCCAGACTTGTACATGCAAATGATTCTGGGAGACTGATGCTACCCTGTGTGCCTCTCTGCATTTCCTTTACTCCAGAAACATTATACAGGCAAATTTATGAGAGTCGTAAGTTCAGCTACGGTGTGCATGCTTTGAAAATATTTCTCAGATGAAGTAAGAATGGCCATGAAACTAATAATGTTGAAAAGCAAATCAATGAAATCATAACACTTGCAATTCAGGTGTGTAGCATGCCAAGGTCTTGGATGATTATTTATCAAATATATTTTCCCTAAGGCAAGAAGTTTGCAGAATAAAAATATGTATATTAGATCCAGAGTTAAAAGCTAATCTCCATTACAAGTTGAACCATTCCCAGTATGAGGTTCCACTTTTGAGATTGTATGTGTCTGAAGGGCCTCTTGAAGTGGGTGCTTACCTTAAATGAAGTTGCCCACTCCTCTTGATTCAGTAGAGTGCCTCACAAATGGCAGCTTACCAGAGTAAGTATCAAAATCTTTAAGATCTGCTAGACAGCTCTCTTTAGATTCAGAAAGATTGTAAAAGGCTCAGCTGTCCCTCATAGAAGCATGAGTTTACTTCCAGGCTATGCCTGTGCAGGCTTGGAGGGCAGGCATTTCACTCAGACTTAGTGTGCACCCTCCTGTCCCTCTGTATGTGAGTACCCTCAGTGAGCCCTTGGCAGCAGTCCATATGTGATGCTTTGTTCATTGCTTGCCTTGCACACGGGCGTCATTTGAGAGAGCGGTGGTAAAACCAGTGCCTGTTGTTGTCATTACCAGGTATGTAGTCACAGATTTCTGTTGCCTGAATCAGGAACTTCCTCTGACATCTTTCAAGGGCCAGAGACCTTGTGTCTTTAGTTTCCCTATCTATATATAAGCTAAGCAGTGGCTTTGGGCTAGGTGGTCCTTTGTCCATCCAGGTTCAGCCTACTCAAAGCTGACAGTACCATGGTGTGTTACACAGGCATGAAGGGTTACACATCCCCCTCCTGCTCCTGCTTTGATGAGGGATGTTGATCATTTAGTGGAACCGACTTTATGTATTGACAACTTATTGAGTGAGATTTTGAGTGCTTAGGTCGGGTGTGCCATGAGCAGGAAATTTGAGATGATTTCTCAGAGCTGTTTTTAAAAATATTTTCCTCTGTTCTGGAGCCAGAAATGTGGACACCTTTTCCAGTTTTTTGACAATACAGGGAGATTGGTCAGGATGTCGATGAGTTAGTTGTGATGACAGCATTCCATCTGGGACAGAGCTTTTGTCTATCTCAGCTAGCAATGCAGTCACACCACACCAACTTACTTGCTTTTTGTCATTTCTTTCTGGCCTGGGGACAGCTTTTGGGCTTGGTAAAGCATGCCCATTAAGTCCTTAAGTGAGAAACAGTCAGTCAAGAAGAAGCACTTACTCTCTTGCAGTTCTTAGATGAGCTGATTTTCCCATTCATATGAGACAAAATACCCTGCCCAGTTTTAAAACTTCTGTTCTTTTTTTTTTTTTACATTTTTACTTTTGTGTCTTGTACACTTAAGAAAATAAAATCAATTCCATAAAGGGACATTCAGCAATCTCTGTGCTTTTCTGGGGAGAGCTTTTCTGTCTCTTGTCACCATGAGTTTTAGCAATGGCTTGATGAGAGGTAGGTTTCTTTTGTTTTGCCTTCACTTAATCATCCTTTTCCATAATGGGATGTTTGCTTGATGCAGTCTTTCCTCACAGAACAGCTCTTTGAGCCTGTGGTCACCAGTTTTGTTCAGGTTTTGATGAAAATAGTGTTTTGGTAGCTGTGTGCTCTGCCACTAATGTGAAAGATTGAAGCCTGTGCAGCTGAAAAAGTAGAACATCCTGTGCTTTTCCTCTTTTCTTTTTAAGAGTCTCCTCAGAATTCACCCCACATTCCTGTATCACTTGTCAGAAAATCAACCTGCTGGCGTTTGATTTAAACCCTTCTGTTTTGAGAACTGGGACATTTCTTTACCTCCTGGACATCAAGCACTTTCTTCTTTTTATATTTCTACAGGTTGTTCAGGAGTGTTTCTTGCATCTTCAGTACAGTAACTGTCTCTGTGCAGACTGTCGCAGTGAACAGCAGCTTATGAGACAGCAAGGGAGCTCAGGGCAAACACAAGGCAGGGGCCCCACAGTGGAATCACTATGTTCCTTCTTCAGTAAACTTTTTTTTGGGCTGTAGTTAAGAGAAGTGAGTGTTTGCAATAATCCTAGTGAATGTTCCTGCAAATACCATTGAAAGGAAAAAAGGGCTTCGTGTTTATAACCAGAGATTGGGATGTACTATATATATATGCATATCTCCATCTTCACATCTACTTCTGAATCTCTTCTTTGTGTCTTAAGTTTGAGATAAGCAAATGGGAAAGATAGGGTGTGTTTCACTCCTTCCACAATATGTTTAACCAGCAAGGGGAGTAGACAGTCAGAGGTCCACCTTTTTGGCATTAAGCTAAAATGTCTTTGTCCTTAAGTGCTTAAGTAATGTACTTCCAGACTGTAACTGGTTTACCTGATCCAAAAAAACCCAAAATCTTGAGCCAAATATGTGTAGCAGGGACTCATTTAAAGTAATTTCTGCTTAATATAGGAGTGATTATGAAAAGAGGTGAAAAAGCAAGGGGATGGA
Organism: Origma solitaria; assembly: GCA_013397895.1. NCBI lineage: Eukaryota > Metazoa > Chordata > Aves > Passeriformes > Acanthizidae > Origma > Origma solitaria. The sequence goes on from VZRL01005937.1 coordinate 464,814, forward strand.
ATCAGAAAATGAGACCTAGTGTATTTAGACTCTTGAGGGAAATACAAAGATCTTAATATGCAGGACAGAAGAGACAGAGTAATGACAGACACAAAATACCCGTATCAAATGCAAGGTGATTCTTTGCCAGTGTAAGGGAGTGTGAGGCACCTGAACTGAGGAGGGCTCTAGCTCACATTCAGCTAATGGAAAAAGCAGTACTCGTTCAAACCACAGACATGGTGCCCAGCCATGTTCTTCACTCCTCTGCCAATGCCTTGCATAGGAGGCGGCAAGAACAAGCACATGTGGCTTGGTTTCACCTGCTGAAGGTGGAGTTTTGTAGCAGGGCTGAGATGGTTGAAGTGGAGGCTGCTGCTTAAGAGCAGCCAATTGGCTCTCGCCTGTACTTTCCTATCTACCACTTGCAGCACAAGTCATCTGACTTCTTACAGGCAGTGGTTATCAGGAGATAAAATCATGTTTAAAAATAACACATGTATATGTTTATGGTTTTACAAGGATCATTTCTCACCAGCTTAAGTTTTTAAACCTGCTCACTTCTGGGTGGATGAATACCAACACCAGAGCAAGGAAAGTGATGGAAACATGTAGCTGGAAGGTAGAATGGGGCTTTCTCTTTCCACTGCTCTGTACCACAAGATTCACAGTTGATTACACCAGCCCACCTTCAGGTGCCTGAGGTTAAGGCATGCTTTGCTGCAGAGTCAGTAACCCCTGACAGAGGATGAGGGTAGAGGGGCAGAAGACCATAACCTCTGAACTGGGGTTCTCTGTGGTGTATCACACCAAACCCTGATTTTAATAATAAGAGGAGTCATTATCACCCAAAAGCTCTGCCCTATACAAAGTTGTACCATTCAAGATATCAAATATAATAACAAATGGATAAGCAGGTGTTTTTTAAGTAATGCCAAGATTTGCTGGGGATTTTGAGGGTGTTCTTGAAACGTGGCAATGCTCCATTTTCACATTGATTAGGATACTTAACTCTGCCTTGCAGCTGGGTTGTGAAGTCTATCTGCTATTGTGCCTCTCAGATAGGCACACACGTGTTCAGTAACAGTATTTGGAGGATGAAAGCAGTGGGAGGCAATTTGACAAAAAGTCAAAAAATTTTACCAGTGATTGTGTCTGGAAGCAAGATGGTATATTTGAAAGGCTTCCCTGAAGTGAGCTGTGCTTTTCAAATGCAGAGTACTGACTGGCATTTTTAATTGCAGGCAGTCACCACTTTTGCACTTGCCATTTAGTTGCTTTTGTTAGACGGAAAGTACCAAGCATGTTAGAGATCTGTGAACCAAGTGTAATATTCTGATTGGAAACTGGTCTGCCCTGCAGCAGGATTAATCTCTGTAGTCAGTAAGCAGTTTATGGAGGTAAACATTACACGTGTCTCTGCCAACCTGGTTCAATAATGCCAGCTGTCTTAACTCTTTTTGAAGATAAATGAGCTGTAATTGGATTTCTACACTGTATAATTTTAAACAAGGGCTATTAGAAGCAGTAGTTGCTATGAAGAAATTCTGCAATAGGCATATTATGATGAGACATTACATCTCTCTGAGTGATTTAGTGTTTGTCTATCAAAATCAGGGTAGCAGATTAAAGAGAAACAGGCTTTGGTGAGGCAGTTTCCATTTTTTCCTTGATATGTGTGAGCAAACAGAAATGGTAATGAAGTTTGGGTTGAGTTGGCTGGAGGGGGGAAATGGTGCTACTGAGAGTTGCACAATGTCCCAACATTGTTAACTTATTTTAAAAAAAATTGAAAGAAGGGGAAAGATTAATATCTACCTTTTGTACTTCAACAAAACTTTAAAAAATAAAAGCAGACATTGTTTTTTTCTGCAATAGTACACTTAAAAGAAAAACCTGAAATTTTAGTCAGAAATTGTTTCTCCACACAGCCAGTTTTTGTAAGAGGGAGGTAGATATTAAGAGTGGAAAACATTAATTTGAATAGAATTTGACCCACTCCGCTGGTAATTTTTGCTTATTGAGAAGTATTGAAAAGTTAAAACTGAAACCAAATGGGGAAAGCAAATTGTGAAGTTGTCCACAGTATTTAATTTGCTTGGTGTTGTTACCAAAGACCAACAAGTGGAGTTTTATGGGAGGAATAGATAAGAGTTCTCAAATAGTAAAATCTAAATTTTTTAATTTAGGGAGATTTTTGTTTCACCAGTTTGTTTTGAGCAAATAAAACACAAGTTTATTTAGCTTCTGAGGTGTTTGTGAGTTTTTGACACCAATATTTAAGCTTTTATGTATGAAGCACAGAAATCACTAAAAATTTTAGCCATTTTTCCCAAGTTCATGTTGCATTAATCAGTGGTTTAATTTTTTGTGTGTTTTTTACCATCCCTACACAATAAAGGGTGGGAGTTTTTTCAAATTCATACTGTAATTCCTAGTTTCCTTACAACCACTGCTTGATTACAGTTTTTCTCAGAGGGAGCACTGTTTAATTCTCACAGATTTTAGGATAGCTCACTGTTTGGTTTTCCGTGACTACTAATTTGCTTGTGTTTTTATTCCTTTTTTATTCTCCACAAAGCCTTATCATTAGTTTTTTTCATTTTGCTCATAACAAAAATTCATTTATATAAGTTTTTTAACTTAGTCACTCTGGTCTTTTTGATTTGATAGAATACTTATTGGAGAAAAATAATGACAACTCATCCCTTATCCTACTGATATTCACAGTTGGAAAAGTGATAAATGAAATACCAAGGAGGCATTTTGCACCAAGGAGAGGACTCGATCCCAGTAAGAAAGGCACAAACACTTGCAAGGCAGATGACTGTTCATTAATAGCCTAGAAAAGCCGATCGCCTGTTATGAAATCTTACATCTTTTCTGATGCTGGGAACAACGAGATGTTGCAGCACTGGCTGGACCTCTCATCAGGGGCAACACATGATGCAGATCCCATCTGTGGTGAGGTTCACCAGCTCTGACATCACTAGCATTCCTCCAGGGTCTTCTCACTGTAGAGACTGATCAGTCACTGACAGAATCCAGCTGGGACTGATGACATAGATTTCAAGACCCCCCTGAGCAATATGTACTCTTATTTCATTAATAAATTTGTAGTCCCAAAACTGTTGCATATGAATGAGACATTGCATTATATACACATACTTAAAATTGAGTATGCATTGATTACACACTGGGTAATTATGTATTGACTGTGCATTTAGTGATTAATTATACTATTGATTAGGTGCATTTTGATTAAGTAGTGGTCGCGTAGTATGCATGATACAGATGATGCAGGTCTGCACCTCAACTAGTAGGGTTGTTGGGTTTATGTAGGTCACTGTCTCTTCACAGAATTCTTCATGTGTCTTGTTGGTACACCCTGAAATTTTTCCCAGGTCACTGCTGTCATCATCCTGTGTATGGAGGAATCCTGCTGTGAGCAGCTGTGTTGTATCATCAGGTGAGATGGAGTGAATCATGGTTCTTACTTGCTTAGACCTTTTTTGGAGGTGTTTACAAAGTTGAGTAACATTGTGAAAAGAGAGTAGCAAAAGCTTTTTCTACTCTGGGTCTGCGGCCACTGAGGCACACTTGTTTCCTGTTTGTGTTTGGGACTGTAAAGTGTCACCTTGTGACAGAGCATTAGAATCAGATTTCTGAGAATTTTTTTTTTTTTTTTTTTTGGTGTGAAGACCTTATCTGGGCCATATGAAAATGAGACTTCATCTGTTGTTAAAATGTTGTGGTATGAACTCATTGTTAATCTTTGTTCCAAAAATCTCTTTCGTGGGAATTTAAAAATTACTAATCTGATCATTAATCACGTAATTTCAGCAGGAATTTGTAAATTGCAACACAAGAAGGGGATTGTGATGGCAGTGGTACTTAACTGCTGGAAAAGAGATGGTGAGCTGTACAGTAAGTGCTTCCACACCACCAGCAGCCACATTATTAGGAAGGCAGGGCTGTAGCCAGGGAAATTAATTTTTCCAAATTCAGCTTCCTCATGCAATGGAGGAAATGTAGAGAGACCTTTTATGGAGGCAGTAAAACCAGTTCAGACATGAGGAGGCATTTCCCTGACCCTGGGCTCTCCATCTGCAGTGGTCCTTAGCTGGTTGCTCTCAGCCATGGTCTTGGCCTCTGTAGGTTTGCCTGCTGTGGGCAGCTCTCCCTGTGCTCTTGGGTGTAGCCAAGAGCCTGGGGTCTGGGTGCTACCTGAACAGCTGAAATGATGCAGGACAACAGCAAGGAGGGGCAGATGTGGTCTGGCTGTACCCAAAACTGGGAGCTGCTCATCTTGCAGTCATCCCTGCTGTTTGTGGTCATTAGTTCTGGTGCTGGCATCTGAGTATGTTAGTTCTCAAACTTCTCTTCTAGCTTGTGGGTTAAAAGGCGTTAAAGTGCAAAACCCCTTTGTTTAATGAAATTAATACAATGTAATCTGTTATATCAGTAATTTCAGATGACATGATTGTCCTAGTAGCTACCCCTGGAACATTTAAAATAGTTGGTTTGCCCCCATCTGAGTGAAAGAAGAAGTAAGGTTATGGTGGGTGTTCGGACTGTTTTGAATAGCTGGCTTTGGAAGCACACTGTGTTTATTTTTTTAAAGAAAAAAAAAATATTGGCCCAGAGTTGTCTTTATAGTCTGATAACTTGTCAGGAATCATCAATTGTTCCTTTTTGTCAAAAATGCCTCATACATGCAGCTGGCCAGGGAGCTTCATCTCTCACTGTCCAACTGGGGACAATGATCTGTCATTATTACTTCTGGACAGAATTGCTGTAACTTCCCATACTTCAGAGTTGTGGTACTAAGATATCAAATTGTTAGTTCCTTAGTATCAGTAGCTACCAATAAAACACTATCTGGCTGCTCTTCAGGCTGGTAAGTTGAGAATAATCGGTCTTCAGCATCTCTATATTTAAAGTAGGCTGCCTTAGAGTTAAACTAACCACAACTTCCCTCGAAAGTTACATGCCACAGGAAGGATGAAACTGCTAAGCTTAGCTGATTAGAGGGAGAAACATAGCTCTCCTTTTGCATGGTATAAGACAATGTATACTTTTCTGGAGGGGATAGGATAACCACAACTGTTGCTGCATTCCAACAGGTGCTAAACTTGCTTTTTTTAGTTTAGCCCTTTGCACAACATCTGTCACAACTGAGGAAAAAAAAAAAAGAGGAAGAGGAGAAACTCATACTTTTGCAGTAAGGAAAAATGAATGCAGTTTTGTGGAAAGAAATCTATGCTATGACTTGACCTTTCTTTTATTTTAGGAGGATGCTAATGACAGCATTTTGATAAGGGCTTAAGTAGAGGACAAGAGTAGAAGATTTTGAGGTTATGTAATTTGCTAGTTTTACTGCAAGGCCACTGAGTTTCATGTTGCTTTCTTGCCTAACTTGGACCAATTTGCTAGTCATAGAAGAACACAGGTTGAAAGGAGCCACTGGGGATTATTTTGCCCAGCCCTGGCAGTGCCAATTTCATCAAGGCTGGGTCAAATCAAGTTTGGAGTATCTCTAAGGACAGATATTTCAAAGGCTTTCCGTGCAACGTTTCCTAATGTCTGACTAACCTCATGATGAAAAAATGCTTCTTAATGTTTAATTGTTCCTTGATGCAACTTATGCCTGTTACTGGGTGTTGCCATCTTTTCTGTATCCCTTCCCATTAGGCAGTCAAAGATGGCAATAACATCTCAGTCTTCATCTCCAAGCTGAACCATCTCAGTTCCCTCAGCCTTTCCTCTCGCAATATGTGCTGCAAGCCCCTTCAGCATTTTTTGGTGGCTGTCTGCTGGGCTTGTTCCAATATGCCAAGTATCATTCTTGTACTGGGAAGCCCAAAACTCAGTACAGAATTCCAGGCATGGTCTCACAAGTACTGAATGGAGCGGAAAGATTGCTTCTTTTTGAACACAGTCCCATACATGTTTGGCTATGAGGTCACACACTATTAACTCTTCTTTAACTTATCCACCGGGAGCCCAGACGTTTTTGCCAATCTATTTCTAACCAGGTCATGCCCAGCCTGCACTATTGTGTGTGGTTATTCTAGCTTGGATGCAGGGTTCTGCATTTGGCTTGCTGAGCTTCATGAGGTTCATGTGAGTCCATTTTTCCAGCCCATTGAGGTCCAGTTCTTCCTTGTTTAGTGCATTGGAGCAAGGTCATCCAAATTTGTCAGTCATGTGCAAGATCCTAGTTCAGAGAACCTTTATGCTAATGTGGTAGGAAAAGTAAATCACTGTGCTATTCGTCTCATGTGTCTAGAGATACCCCATTCTCTTCTGTCGCACAGCTCAAACACAGCTGGATTGCCATTCTTTATTTACAGTTGTCTTCTTTCCTTCCTTTGGAGTTTGAATGGAGTGGTGAATAGCTTTTATCTGACTGTTCACAGGAGAAGAGACAAGATGGCTTGAAGGAAGGGGATTTCATGCAGGTCTGTAAAATCACAAGTAATGTGGTCAGGGTTAATAAGGAGTCACTGTGTTCACTCATTTCTGGTATAAGAAGCAAGGGACTTCAGATGAAACTAACAGGTGTCACAAGTGAATGAAAATGGCTCCCGACACCATGGATAGTTATTCTGTGCAAATTCTTGCTACAAAATGCTGCAGTCGCAGACATTTTATTTGAGTTCAGAAAGGGACCAGACAGGCTGGAAGAAAACATTAATGGAGGACTGTCATGTGCAAAGATGAGACATCTGCCTCAGGAAGTCCAAAGTTAGACATTGCAGGAAGCCAAAGGAGTATTGTGAGGGGAAAAAAAAAATTGAGGAAATATATCTTAGCATTTACTACACAAACAGTAATTCCCGTTTTCGTTGGAGAAGGGTTGCAGCTTGGGAAAGTTTTTTGTATTTATTTTGTACCACAGTCTTAGTCTGCAGGCTGCAGATTGGTCAAGACAGTATTAGGAAATATTGCACTCAGATAAATTTGTTGTTTTTCAAGTAATTCTTGTGTCTGTTGACACACTGGCTGTATTGAGCCAGCTTGGTGAGATACTGCTGAATACAAACCTTAGTTTATCTTCAGTTGTTCCCCTGCTCTGTACCACAGACGTGATGATAGAAGAGAACAGAATATGTCACTGCTTCTCAGTTCCTCCAAAACTGGTCATATAAGGCAAAGCTTTTCTTCTCTTTCTCTTCAGCTGCGTGCTATTTATTTTTCCTATGCTGCAAGCTGTCTCATTGTTTTCTTGGAGTCTCCTCATTCCTTGCTTACCTAAAAGCTTTTAAGTTTCAGAGCAATGTTAGTCTTAAATGGAATATCTATTTAAAATAACTCAAAACCTTTCTTTTTTTGTTTGTTTTTTTTTTTTTTCACTAATGAGTTTGCTGATTGAAGAGGAGTCACTAACCACTTTCAAGAGCCATGTTATTTGTGGTGGCATGTTTACCACTTCAGACAGTTGCTGTTAACTGTCTTTTGCTAGATGACCGTGTTGCTGACAGGCTCTTCATCTACATAGCTTTCAAAGCCACAGACAAGAGTCAGGCAGCAATGCCCTGGGGAGTACCTGTCCTCTTCTACTGGGACTGTAAGCCACAGGAGACTGCCTTCTTTATGTCCACAGTTTCAGTTAGTCTTCAATACCTTCGAGCCCAAGGCAGGTGAAGGTACTTGCAGTATTACTCTTTAGTTTTGTGTTCTCAGCAAAAGAAAATATGAAGGTACTAGATGCTCTTCTGCTGGAAGTGTGTGTGTTTTGGGATTTTTCACATGGTGCACCTTACTTGGTCACATGTTTGACAATAGATGTCTATCCAGCTTTCTTTTCTGGACTTGGACAGAGTCAGGGAAAATCTACCATTTGGCCACCATCATAATTTTTACTTCCTATGTCACATTCTCTACCAGATAAAATTTGAGAGAGATGTCAGCAGTGGACATGCAGTGTTAGTACTAGGACTCCACGTGGTTGGAGTCCTCGTAGCAGCTGTGTAGCTTAACACTCCAAAGCATAGTGATAAAAGGTATTCTGTTGTTTTCTCATGAGCATGGGTTCCAAGATCCTGACTAGACTTCACCCTCCAAATAAAGACCCAGTTTTTCTGAAAAGTTCCAATCAGGTCCTCACAATGACCAACCATTTGAACCTACTGCTACTTGTCAGCTGCTTTATTTGTACGTGAAAAGCGTGAAAGAGCCCGAGGTCTGTGTGACCATTTACCAGACTTTCACACTGAAAGGAGCATTGCTTAGAATGTATGAAAAACTTTTCTTAGAGAAAAAACTTAATTTCTCTTGCAAAGCTTGTACTGCTTCAAGCCACAAGTTGCATGGCATGGTGTGCTCATACCTTTTAAGACCGACACATCTGTTGCATACTCAGTGCTGGAGAGGGAAAGAGATACCAGGTGTTTTCCCCCTTCATTCATGTCTGTGTGGCATTCGTGAGAGACCTGAGGGTGTGCCACTGTTGGTAACTGCTATCGTGAAAATACTTCAACAAACAGTACTGGGGGAAGAGCACCAGCAGGATCAATGGATAAGGGCACTGTGAAAGAAACCAGTTGTTTGAGACCAGCTGTAAGTTTTCATTATTACTGCTCTCCTTTGGTCCCACGCAGCAGGTTGTTACCATCTCTGGTTATGGGTGCCAGCTCCATGGCACAGCTCGTACAAGGAACAGGACAAATGCTCTCCAAACATTTTACTTCAGTGCAATGTCCCAGGTAGAGTGAATCCCCTGCTGCTACTCTTGGCATATGACAGAAAAGAGTCTCCTCATTGACATAAGTGTCCCTGAGCTGCGAGTTCATCCTGACGAGTAGTGAGGAGGAGCAGTGACATCAGCTGCCACAGATATGAATTGTCACTGTCCATCTGTATGTCTGTGCTTGTAGGACTTTTGTCAGGAAACTGAGCTTACCTTAGCTTTTAAAGGTTCTTGTTTTATTGGTTTCTTCAGCATTTGAGAAATATTAAAATAAGGAGAAAAAAATAGCTTTTCTCCAGCCCAAATCTAACTGGACCCATGCAAGACCACAAGCAGTATTTTGATATAAAGTTAACTGTGTGGGAATGTTGATGTGATTTAGAAATGAAGTCTAATATTGAAAATAACAGAATTGCTAATGTGAGAAAATGGGGATAGTGAAAGATTTTCAATAAAGATCTTCACTTTGTTTCCACTGAGAAGAGTGTAGTTATCTGCAGTATGTTGTGCTTTAATACATGTTTAAGTTATATTTTATAGACAAATATAAAAATACTTCTGGTCTTTAAGATTTTATAATCACAGTAAGATTAAATGCATACTAAAAACCCAAAAAAGCCTAGACATTAGTAGACTAAAATAAGCTTGTACTAGTGTGATGTTAATAATGCATATATTTTATTTCTACAACTTTCAGGTATTCATGAGTGGTCTGTCTGTGATTTTATCTGGTTACCAGTTGCTTACTCCAATAGGAACACATTCTTAAATAATGTTTTATAATAGTTTATTAAAAAAAGCTGACAAGAACAGAACTGCTAGAACATACAGAATTAAGTAGAATTTAAGTAGAATTTTTTTGTTTTTCTGAAGCTGCAGGTTTCTTTTAGAATTAGAAAAGACAGAATTAGAATTTTAGAATTAGAAACGCAATTTTGGCAGTCTAAGTGGTATGAAATATAGGGGGGATTGTGGTTTCTTTGCATAAAAAAGTAATTGTTAATTTAATGTTTCCATACTGCTCTTCAGATATGAACCTTCCGAGTTTGCAGGTAGGCAGAGGTCAACACGTGAGGAAGGAAGCATTGCAAAGATGACAAATGTAACTATGTTTGTTTGACTTCTAGTACAGCCTCAATGTCAGAGAGATACAGTTGCAATAAATAACATTTATTCTGACATCTGGCACAGCTTTTACTAATAATTATCAGGCAATCTTTAATTTTCTATCACAACCTCCTGGTGGAGTTACCAAGTTGTGTTGGCAAGTGAAGGCATATTAATAAGATAGAACACTAAAGAAAAGATAGAGGGGCCAGAAATAAAGTAGGGAAGGAAACTGAAACGTGACGGAAGGGCACATCAGCAGGAACCCAGGGCTTACATCCTGGTTTCTCAGCTGGTATTGAGCTGATTCCAGCAGGATGTGTTTTAAGTCATTTGGTCTCTTTCCTGAGCCAATTTCTGTGTGCCTAAAGGGATCCCAGATATGCTGTATGAAAGCATGATGGGAAAGTTTATTCTTTCCCAGCCAATTCTGCTGTTCTCATTTATTGATCTCTCAGGTAAACAGTGCTTAAAGAGAGGTAGCCATCTCACACCATCAGAATTAACCCATTAATTTACTTTTTGGGACCCTCAACTATGAACTTTTTTTCAGGTTTCTAAAACATTTGTCTTGTGTCCATGTCTGACTTGAGCAGAAGTTCTGAAGAACCCTGTATCACTGTTCTTTTAACTGAAATGGTGCAGTTTTCATATTACAGTCTCTTGCTTCAGATTGTGTTTATAAATAATCTATATACAACAGGAGTTGAGAGAGACTTTTTACAATAAACACTAGAAAGGAAAGTTTTCCTTTAGGAAGAGGAGTAAAGCAATAATACACCTTGTAAAGATGAGTGATTTAACATACAGGAGATGTTCAGTGTTGGGGAGCTTTTCATATGTTATATTTGACAATGTTTTCTATGTGAATTGTCCAATAAGGCATTTGTGTTCCAAATACTGTAAAAGGCAGTTTCTCCTTCAAGGGGCTATAAACTAAGTACTTGTCAGAGTCAAATAGCACAGAAGTTGTCCATTGTATCTCAAAATTTGATTTCCCTTGTTTTTTGTGATTGGGCCAACAAAACTGTTGCTGCAATTGGAGCTCAGCTAAGGGGTGTTGAAATTTTCAAATGTTCTGGTTTTACTTGGTCTGAATTGTATGCTATATTTGTGTTCAATCCAAACTGTGGATTGACTCTGTGTGAGTTAGTAATATCCAGGCATACGTATGTGCAGCATGGAATCCAAGCATTCACAATGGTGCCTATTTCCTGAAAAAAACACGAGATCAGTCAAAAAGATTCAGCAAGATTATAATGGTGAGTTTTCCTGCTGTCCTGTGACAATTCTTTTTCAGTCCGTCACTCCTTGATTCCCTGACATCCTGAGAAACAGAATTCTACTTAAACTGCTGTGCGGGTAGCACTACAAGTTTTTGCTATGGACCCTGGATTTTTAGTCTTGGTCCGCTGTGGTGTACTACAGACTTTATTTTTCAGGTAGCTTTCCATTGGAAGATTTAGCAAGTACCGTCATTTGCGTTTCTCCCACGTCACGTGAGCTTTCTTCATGATGTGACCTGGCAGCACTTGATATTGATACACTCACTTGTCGTCTCAGTATTTTCAGTACAGTCCTCTTGTATCCTTTGCATGCAAAGAAATAGATGAAAGGATCTAGGCAGCAGTTAAAATTCATCAGAAATACAGTATAGTGGAGTGACTTCTGGAAAATTTTCTTTTCAGCGCACAAGGGTTCATGTTGAAGTTTCTTAATCATATGTTGTATGATTGCAACATGATAAGGGGTAAAGCAAATGATGAACACTATAATTACAAATATGATTGTATTGATGGCTTTTTTGTTTATCCCTGATTTTTCAGTCAATGGATTTTCCTTGGCCGTTTGAAAAAGTTTGCAGCTTATTTGAGAGTAGCAAAACAGTATAATCCCCAAGGGAATGAGGTACCCTATTAAACAGGCAGCAAGAAGTATAAATGGTAGATGTTCTATTTTTTCAAAGTTTGGATATTCCATACATGTAGTCCTTTCTTCTTCTTCCTGTGACATGGATTGTATAAGTAATGGGAAAGTTTGACTGAAGACAAGAAACCAGACAAAGACACAAATGCCCTTGGCATATTTAATCCTTCTGATCTTGTATCGGAAGGGGTGGACAACAGCGAAAAACCTGTCAATGCTTAAGCACGTCATGAAGTTCACTCCTGCGTAAGTGTTGATGTAGAACATGAGCGCGGTTATTCGACATAAAGCCTCTCCAAAGGGCCAGTGAAACCCCAGTGCGTAGTAGGCTATCCTGGTTGGCAAGGCAATGCAGAACAGCAGATCGGAGAAGACGAGATTTGTTGAATAGAGGGTAGTGGAGTTGATCTTCTTTCTGTTTTTAAAAATGACGGTGAGGGCAATGGTGTTTCCAAGCACCCCAAGAATCAAGATGGAGCCGTAGAAGACAGACAGTAATATCCGTGCCGTGTCTTTGTGCTCGTATAAGTCGCAAGTGGAACTGTTGGTCTCAGAAGCTGTGAAAGTGTCCATTTCTGCAACCACTGTTGTTGCAGGAAGCTCAGTAGACCTAACATGAAAAAAAAACCCAACATAAGGGAAAATTTTGTAATAAATGTAGATAAACTTCTTTTGCATAATGATGGACAGCCTCTGTTGCAAAATAAGACTAAAAAACTGAAATGAAACTTCATTGCTGTGAAATACTTTTCAAGACTCTATCTGAAAACAAACAAACAAGATATGCCTCTTCTTGGCTTTTCTGTTTTGATCCCAATTCCTTCTCTAATGAAGAAAATCAGAGAGGGGGCAATGTAATAAACCAGAGACATAATGTATTTGGAAAGTGAAATTTGTACATGCTCAGGAGGTGGGAGACTGTTTAAAAAGAGGGGGAAAAGGGTCTGAAGAAACCATGTGATAAAGGATCATATGAAGTTCCCAAGGGTCAGACAAGCAGACAAAATGTTTTAAATGTATTTCAGTGGATTTTTAGGGAGTTTCTTGTTTCTAACAATTTGCATTGTGATGCTTTAACTTGTTTAGAGGAACTCTTTTCCTCAACATTCTTGTAATATTGACAGAATCACAGATTCATTTAAGTTGGAAAATACCTTTAAGATCATAGATTCCAACCACAGTAACTCAACTTGTTTGATTCTAATTTTAAGAATTGGCTTTTGGAGTCCAATTCAAATGTTGTTACACACATAAATTCTTAAGACTACTACTTTAATCACTCTTTACTGACACTACTAAAGAGAGGGCATGCGGGTGAAATATTTTACGCTTTGTCAATTTAGTAGATTTTAGAAATTGTTTCATCTGCACAGTCACAAGTAACATAGAAGAGTTACAACGTGAAAGTGGTTTGGTGGACTTAAAAATATTAAAAAGTGATCCAGCAGAAATTCAGAAATGGAAAATACCCCATCCTGTTGATACTGTTCTCAGTGCAAACATGTCTTAGGTCTGCTGTTACCTGACAGTTGTATAGTGTAAGCATAAATGTTAGAAAGGATGGGGCATCTCCTCGAGCAGCTGTTCTACAAAGGGATGGGTCTTAGAGGGACTATTTATGGATTTAAACAGCAGTCAAAACAAGGTTGCTTCTACTTTAACACAAAATACTATCTGAAGATAAAAGCTGTTGCAACTGGAATTTTAAGTCTGTCTTGCACCTTTAATAAACACATCTATGTTATTTCTGAATCTGTCTTCCAACACATAATATTTACAAGCAACTGTAGCCTGTTGCCCTTCAAAAAGTCTTTCTGGAAAATACCTCTCAGTTTTAAGGGGTTTAAACTACACATTTTAGAAGGTATTCATATCCATTTATTAACTTGTGAAAGCAGGAAAAGGTTAGTATCTTCTTTCATGATTTGAGGAGATTGTCCTTATTTCACGTTGTTCACATTTGATGTACCTGCATCACATACTGTATTATAAGCTTGTCTGATCAGACTTCTGGCTGGGTTAGCAGGGGAACATAAGGTTCTCTGTAAACAATTAATCTGCAGATGGTGGATGATGTGTATTAAAATATGTAAATTAGTTATATTACATGTTTAAGGGAGACATTTAACTTCCAGGTAGTACATTAAGTCTGTGTTTGCTGCATTCCATAGACAGGAGGGAAGACAGGTGAGTGATTTCTGATGAATGTGTTCTGATTCTTCAATATTTGTGAAGTAAATACTGTCTGTCGAGAGGTAGGTATACTGCATTCAACGCTGTGTGTCAAATCTGAAGTGGGAGTTCTCTGGCTTCAATAAAGGAGCTAATCTGGTAAATAACAACTCCAGCTGTAGTGCAAATTTAAGAATGTCAATAATTTTATATTAATTAATTCTGCATTGTTCACGCTGTCTTGGTGTTAGTGTGCTTGGTGATTGATTAATGCAGTAGTTATTACCCAAAGGATAGTTCTGGTATGATTTCCTCCTGTCTTTTCCCTTGTAGAAGTGTTTAGGATGGCTTTTGTTTTACCTAAGTTGTAACAGGCTGCCTTTTGCCTAAAATGGTGTGGGTTTGTGTAAGCATGTGGATGTGACTCAGTGAGGTATTTTGTTCTGTTTCTCCTACTTAAATGCTTCTGATTCTTGTTCACACTTCCAGCCTCACATCTATCTTCTATGAATCTCTTTCTTGAAATTTAGGTAAAATAATTTTGTCAACATATTTGGGGAAGAATAATCTGAGATCTGTGATAAACAGTTCAATTGCAGTAACTAGATACAACATATTAAGAACATAATTTTGTTTTTGCTTTAAAGTTGTAATAGTTTTGGTTTGATGTCACATCCCTTCATTTCTTTCTATAAACATTTGTAAAATGTAGAATATCTATTATGCAAACACATTGAACTATGGTTTAGGAAAAAAACTGTAATTTCAGTAAAATGCATATTTTTTTACATCAGGAGTAGAATTTCATCAATTGCATGTTACCTAATTTTGTGGTATGAAGTTGGATCTTTAATGTAATAAATTAGAATTTGTTGTTCAAAATAGGATGTTCATCCCCACATAGAACTGTGGTTATATTGAGGAGTCCTAGCTGAGGTAGTGTTTGTGTCTATCCATGGTGCTAGCATGGATATACATTGGGAGCAGTTCCATAGCAGGATAAATTGGCCACAAACAGATGAGGAGAAAGCTGGAGGAGCAGAGCTCATGGACCTTCCAGGGCAGTGTGCACATCAGCTCTAAGCTGTGTTCCTTGGCTGTCTCTTCTGCCTGCTGTGGGAGTCAGCCCTGGGGGCACAGAATGTTCTTTTTGATCCTCTGTTATCCCCAAAATATTTTGACTGTTAATGTAGGGAACACATTTTACAATGCTCTAGATGAGTGTTACTGTTTTCTCTGCCTGTAGGTATGTATGGGCATTTTTGAAAGTCACCAAGGTCTTTAGGTGCTACATTACCTGAATGTATTTGTTTTTTAAAAAAGGGAGAGAGATTGTATCTGGTTTGTGGCCCAAACAGATTATAAAGTTGATACCATCCACCATAATGGGCATCACCTGAGCTGTAGTAACTTCTTTGTACATCTGAACTCTAATTGTTGGATGAACTCCATTCACCTCAGCAGGTATTTCACCTTTTCTTGTCAGTCTTGGAGAGGGCTCCATTAAAAAAAATATCTTCCTAAAAGGTGTCTAGGCTATTAAGTAAGATAAGATACATTTTTAAAAATTCTATTCCTTGTTCCTTCTATTCCTCAAGTTGCTGTTTATTTCTTAGCAGGAATCCTGAATGATTCACTTATTATACACACAGCATATGACAGCCTCCACAGAATGCATCCAAACAAAGAACATTTTGAATACTTTTTGTGAATTTTGCATTATTGGAAAAAAAATGTAGAATGTTACATCCTTACTGCTGCAAACCTCAGACTAGCTGGACTTGACTCTGTTTTAATGAGCTGTGTGCCTGAATAATTTATGAGAACATGGCCATTACTGTCCCAAATCCAGATGCACTGTTGAATTTACCCTCTGCTTCTAAAACTTTTCCTCTTCTAGATTGTTGGATTAAATATCCCTCCAGTGGCTTTCCAGGTCTATTAATGATACTACTTTGAAGTATATAGTTGGAAAAAAGAATAATAATTTCCCTTACTAATTTAGAAAGCAGTACCAGAGGTTTTTGGTTTAGAATTACATGCAAAAAGTAAGGTATAAAGTATTCTTTATACTTACAAATTTTAAAGTGTAAAGCAAATTCCTGTCTGTATATCTGTATTGTAAAGAGGGTTGTTCAGGTTTTCATATTTTCTGAGTCTGTAAACACTTGGTGACACAGATCACTTACTCACTTACTGTAATGGTCATTGCTCTCTGCTTCTACCTGGGAGGACCTTATGCCTGGGAGAGTTTAAAATTAATTTTACTGTTAAATACTATGCCCAGGCTTGCAACCAGTGCAGGTTGTTCTTTATTGTTCTTTTACTTGCCATTTTCAAGTCTTAACACAGTGTTTGCTTTCTGACCACCAAATTTCTTTAGCCAATTACCTTGTAAGATTTGTCAGCTAGGCAGCTGCTAGTGTATTCTCCGTGTTTCTTGATATTTCACAGCAATAGCATTCACCTGGGGGAAAAAATCACAGCACCGTGGCAAGCTGCTTACAAAATCTAGCATGTCTGAAATCTGTGCAGGTGCCTTTCTAAACCAATATTGTGATCTCATCAAAGAAGGAAAAATAGCTGGTGTAGGAGATGCATGTTGTGTGAAAACATTTGACTGGCATTAGTCATTTGTTTTATGTGTATACGTTTGTTTGGTGTTTAATCCCCACAGCAAAAGGTGTTTGATGAACAGGATGGTGTCTCCAGTCTGGAAGTACTATGGAATCCAAAGCTCTGGTTCATAGACATGTTCATGTATGATGAGCTTTATATGGGGGATCATAATATTGCATACATTTAGCTGTTAACAAGCATAGACTTAAGATGTGAGCCAGCAATTGCAGTGTTACACCTTAGACTACATGGGTTGGGATTGTGTGCAAGCAGTGGTACAAAGCTCTCTCTGCACGCTAAATGAAATTTCTTCTTGTTCTCATCTCCTGCTTTTGCTGAGGAGCACCATCTGTCTTTTCAGTAGAACAGGGAACATGTGGAAGGCTTTTACTGTGTATTGTAATCTAACGTGTGATTTCTCTGTGTCTCTTCATAATTTTTGTTCTTCGAAGATGAATCCCTGGTCCATCTGTCCAATAGCTAATGTAAGAGGGATACCAATTAAATTCTTGGAAAGGCACAGCAGTTCATTAGAAAGATCTCTCCTGCCTCTATACGTAGTAGGGTTTAGTCACTCTGAGATGGACAAGATTTCTTTAACAAATACTATTGGAGGATAATGTTGTTTATCTGTGAATAAAGAGTATAAATTCTTTTAAAGGAATGGTCAGGAAAGAGACTTCTCTTCCCCACAAGATTCACTGACATTACAGTCCTCTATAGATGTAATCTGTGTAGGTCTTACAGAGTTTTAAAATAGTAGAAGGTGGGAAATATGCAGTGCTGTGTTTATATAGGTTCAATTTTTTCCTTAATCTCAAAATTATTTTTTCCTGTTGACCAGTCATATTTACTGTTTGGATTTCTATTTTACCATCAGATGATATTTATTGTAGAGTATTTCCTCTGTTTGAGAAAAGGCTTGATTCAGCTAAGTTATGTATATTAAAAGGTGTGCGTGCTAAGTTGCATAGTGGAACATTTTTTTAATATAGAAAGAACATATACCTAAGGCACATAATATCTTGGTGTATGGACTGGCAGCTGGGAACTGCACGTGGTTTAATAAAAGCTGAGGCGAGAGACAGGCATGTCTTAAAGCTTCCTCTTTCTTTCTAACACTTTAGCACTCATATGCTTCTATTGCATTATGTTAATTTACCTTTTTTTCAAAAGCTATTGAGTTGTGTGTTCTAAAGGCCAGTGAGTTGGCCTAATGACCCGAAGATTGAGTCCTCAGATTACAATCCACAGCTAATTTTGATGAGTGAGTTTCAGGCTAGGGCTTTTATCCCTCTTCGATATAAACCCAATTTGTTGGCATAGTAAACCCAAATTTGAAGTGCTCAAATCAGAGAATCCCAAGTACATATTTCATTAATTACATTGTCTTAACAATGGCCATAAAGAATTACAATATTCTTTAAGTTCTTAACAGAATATGCAAGTGCACAACACTGTGGGATCTTTATGGTCCTGCTTTTGTCTATTACTATAGATTTTGTATGTCAGTTGTTGTATGACAGTTGCATTTGGTGCTCAAAAATAATAGAAACTACAGTAAGTGAGATGGAAATAAAGGGAGTTGAGTTGAAATGCTGCATAACTAGTTAAAGAAAAAGTGGAAGTCATTTGAAGTGTACATATCTTGCTCTTATCTGTTGGATCTCTTTCCAAGTGTGATCTGTTCTACAAAAAGTGTGAGAATTATCTAGCATAAATAATCTCTGCCAAAAACACTTATTAATGTGAAGAGCCGTGCTGATGCTAAAATTATTAATTTCCCTTCAGTTTATGCTTGCTTAAGTATACTAAATGTAAACAGGAGAGAGCCTAAAACTAGAGCAAATAAGCAAAATAAAAGTGTGAGTTACTAACAATTACATTATTGTATGCAGAAGAAAAATGGGGTCAAATAATAATTTGTATTTTAGTGCATGAACACATGCACTTTAAGAGTTTCAGGGTTCTTTCTGAGTTATATGAAATCTGTACAGGTATGGTCTTTAATTCTAGTGATTACAACTTCAGATTACAGCTTCTATATTAAGTTTATTATTCTTTACATGTATACATGCTTCTGAGTCTTTTGACCAGAAAGAAATGACATTTGAGTTCTTAAAGACTAGTTGCCAGATAAATTTTCAATCCCCTTATCTCTTCAGGAGCAGTCATGAAAATGATAGGCAGATCTCCTTTATTCTGTGCTCAATGGCGTGTACTCTGTCTTATTTTTTAAGATAAATGTTAGCTGATTTATTGTCTGTTGAACAGTCTGTCTTATTTTGCCAGTATAATAGGAAAAAATTATCCTTTTTAATTGGGAAGGTGTATAAAAATCATATCACTTGTAATATTTCTTCAGCTTTGTGGCACAAAGATCAGTAATAAGGAGAAAGATGTTTGGTCATTACAATGCAGAAGAAGAATGCCTTCTAAAAACCGTGAAAGAAATGTGTGCTAGAAGTTAAAAGAGGAATTAGCTCATAAACCGATAAATTCTTAAAATGCTCTGTTACAATATTTAGACATGAGAAGAGTGACTGAGGAGTTTTCAAGCTGATAATAAAGGCTGTTTTCATAGACAAGGAGCACATGTGATAAGAGCAAGCTATGCATTCATAACCACAGTACGGATTTGTTTTAAGGCTCTCTCCTACTATTAAAGTATTCTGTGAGGTTCAGTGAATGACTTAAGCACTGCAGTGCTTCCCTTACTATTTCTACAGTCTTTATTTCTGCATTAGTATACTTTAAATTAGTGTTGCTAAAAATTTGCCTAAGTTAAGGCAGTATGAAATGTTTCCCTGTGATTGTCAAAAGGCTGTATTATAAGAAAGGACTTTAAATAACTTGCTGATGCTGTGGATCAACAGATCCTTTAAATGGGAACTAACTGGCAGCATATTAATATGGGAATGTAAAATATCAGAGAATTTCTCCCACGGGCCTTTTCCATACAAAGATCATTTATCCTTACTACCACATGAAAATACCCAGTATAATGCAAAAAAGGAAATAATATTTCTGGAATTGTTTGCTGTTGCTCAGTGACAAAGAAAAAATGTAAAAAGTTAGCTCTTTTCTGTACTTACATCTCTGTAGCTTCTTGGCTCCTCTGAGCAGTTAAGGGCATTGACAGGATGGCTTGACTGCGAAGGTTTACCCTTGCACATTGTTCTCTAGAGTGATTATGTGAGTCTTTTGTGGGAGGGGTAGGTTTTTTTCAAGTGCTTGAGAAACCCAGCCCTGTTTGTCTGCTGGTCTTGATTTGCTGCCTACTGTTTTATGGGATGTGAAAGCATCTAGTTTTGATCCTTTACAATTAGTCTGCTCGAAGAGAGTAATTAGAAACACTTCCGCCTCCCCCCTGAAGTTACGCATTACTAACTTTCACAGAAGGGACTTTACCCAGAGATTTACTTGACTAATTGGTGACCAACTAAAATCCCTCCCATATGTTGAAAACTTTGTTTATAAGCCATCTGCATTTTAAAACAACTTAATTTGCAGCAAAAAGCTGTGTGATCAGTACATGCGTTAAAACTTCTTCTTACTGATGAGGTCCTATGCTCGAGGAAACCTCGAAACTGAGACATACCGAGATGTGGTGTTAAAGCTGACATCTCAAATGCCCGTGGACATTCCCAGCACAGTTTTAGTATCATAATGATGAGGATTTACAGAAATGTCTTTGAAAATATATGCGGGAGTTGAACTCTGGTGGTTTGAGAGATTAATGAGGATGTCTGCCTTTGTAAGGTGTTTATTGCATTTTAAGCAGTGATAATAACAATAATAATACTAATAAACATAAGGAAACTACATTAAAGATAAAAAGCTTTTAAAACACAAATCTGACTTCCCTAAAATAATATTGATGAGAATGAGTGGTAAGGGAGTAGGAAAGGAATGGGGTGTCAGATTTTGGGTTAACCCACTTTTGCCAGAAATTACCTTGTTTCTGGGTGAAGAACTTTGATGTAAGAGTTAAATTGCGTGTTTGTTAGGAGGATTTTGGAGATCAGAGATAGATGGAAAATCCTTTCATTTGCTGTTAGAGGCTGTGGTTGAGAGTTACCTGGGATTTTCCCCAAAAACTGATACTGATCATTCATGACTGCAAAGGACTATTTATCTTTAAAATTACCTCATTTGGTGGCCTGATTTTAAAAAACCAACAAGTACACGGTGATAAGGCTATTTTTGGTGGGTCCAACCCATGCAGAATGTAGGATGCCTCTTTGGAAATGTTAGGGCTGTGTTCACAGCACGAGTTTTGGCTGACATTGTAGTGGTGAAGGTGTGTAGATATAGGATCTCTATTAGCACGTCCATCTCATCAGAAAGCCTAAAGTAAATGCAGATCTAATGACAAAGTTGGACTTAATTAAATGTACTTTGTATTGTGGGAATGTTTTTGCTATAGCAGACCGTAGAGCCTTGTGAGCTACTTTTGTACCTACTTGGAGCATTTGGTTGACACTGTACACTGATTTTTCTGGTGGTGAACTCCCAGTGTACACATGGCTTGATAACGCTTAGATGCCTGGGAGATGAAGGGCTCTATCTGGGGCTTTCAGCTCCTCAGTCTTTATGGAACGTTCATCTTCTAACACCACATTCAGAAGGTCTTTGGGAGAACTTGCCCGTATTATTCTGGATTTTTTCCTTTCTCATTTTTGAATAATATTTTTATTATTCAGCTTCATTAGAGAGTAAAATGTCTTTAAATGAAGTAATGAGAATGAAGGACTGTTTAAAGGGAAATTGCACAGGGAACTTGCTTCATATGTACGCAAAGTAATACCACAGTGTGGTTCCCTGATCAGCATCTAAAGTACGCTGTAGAAATGGGAAATTTTGAGATACACAGACATGTCTTTGCTCAAGGGCTGACATTGGTACCACAGCTTCTTATTATAGGAAATGTTTGCTTCAAAATAATGTTACCATTATAAAATAATACCAGTGTGTGTTTCCTGCTATGATCTGATAAAATATTGCCTTCCTTTGATTAAGATACAATCTCAGTACTAGATTGTCACGCTGGTGTATTAGCTACCAATCCAGCCTAGCATGATGTGATGTTAATTGCTTCAGCCAAATGGTACAGGTTGCATTTTTTCACTCAGTGTTTATCCTTCTTGCTGTTTGTTTTCTGTTCTTACACAACTACTGTTGCTCCATTATCCATTTGACTTTTACAGGATTTGAACATTTAAATGAAAAAACGTTGTGTGTCTGAAACTGTGATACACATTTGGGTTTACCATATATGTGCAAACATTTACTGTTTTGCTTTTGGCAGGCAAGGCAAGTAACACGGAACTGAGCGGTTTACAGAATATATCATTGGGTAGTCTTGGCATTAAAAACTAAAGCTTATTTTAGGATAGATGTCTGACTTCTGCCTTCATGAGGGAATTGTAAAGTTTGTTGGTTGGTCTCATATTTTAATGAACTCCAAGTTGCAGTGATTCTGAGGAGATACTCATGGACAGAAAGAAGCTTTCTTTTCACCTCCAGATGCACAGCTTCAAGTTTTATCTTGGTTTTTTATTTTTTCTCAGCATTCTTGCTGCTTTCCTGTGAAATCTTGGCAGTTAGATAGTGAGTGTTGGGTAACAAAGCCTAATGCTTTTGCTGCTATTGAGAGACCTCAGGCAGTGGGGTGTCCTGTTCATGTGTAGTAAAAGGGTTGGGCGCAATAGATGGGTCCTTGGAGTTCTGGGCTTCAGCAAGGAAAGGAACACAACTATCAATGGTGGTCACATTCCACAGAGTTACTTCATTTTAAGGGATGTTATTGTGAATATTTAGCATGTTTAAAATAAAGCTGGGCACCTTAAGTCTAATATGACAGTGCTTGGACAGACTGTAGGAATGCAGGTCACTGAAGTAATGTAGTAACTTGAATTGCAAGTGCACTGTTTACGTGTCTGTATTATCTGCAGCTGTTTTTGTAATTGGTATTTTTAATCCCCCAAAATATACGTGGTTGTCAATTTGTCAGTTTAATAGTTTTTTGAAGAACTTGAATGAAGAAAAACACGGCACCACAGTTACTAAGTGCAGTGAGTCATTCTGAATAAAATAGCAAGTTATTTCTGCAAACTTAATCCCACAGAACTTTTATTGACAGCAGCAAGTATTTTTGCAGAAGCTACATTTGTTTAGCTTTTTAACCCTTTGTTCATGCATTTTAGAACCATTTTTCCCTCTGTTTTGTGCATATATTTGCTAGTGCTAATGATTTGTTTTAATCTACATTTAATAGTCACCATTTTAGACTTTAAGTAGTGCATTTCTCATATCAGAAGTACTTGCCCCTTATTTTTTCTTCTCTGGCCGTAATTTTTAAATCTCTAATTTATCTTTTTCAAGGATATTGTTTCTACATGTCATGGGCTCTTTTCTCAGTACAAAACCAATTTCCTCAATTCATATAATGTGGTATGTTCCCATCTGGTCCCTGTGTTTCTGTGTCACTACAAATGTTGAAATTTAACATGCTCTTCAAAATGGGGATATAATTATTTTGGAGCCACGGTATCCATGTAGGCTATTCAAACTCTAGAATTCGGTTTTCAGGTTTTAGAGTTTTCTGGTTTGTTTGAAAATTTTATTTTCTAACCCACATGACTGAAATTAACTTCCTAAATATGACGTTGGCAAAAAACTCCGTTTAGAGTCAGCATATGCTTGTGTCTGTAGCCCTTCTTTGCACACAGGCATCTCAGATTTCTAGTAGAAGTTAATCAAGGTGCTTGAAAGGCTGGTATTCTCATAGTACAATGAACAAAGGGCTAGGGCGAAGGTCTCTGCAAAAAGAGAGAAAGTACAGGAAAGGAGACTAAAAGAGATAAGAGGGAAAGCAAAAATGAGAGGATAAAAGAGAAGTGAAGAAGAGAAGATTGAAGTAGTCCTTCAATAAGAATATGTTTACCACTTGTAGGTGTTGAGTCTGCTATATGCTATAAAACAACTAATTAATGTCACTAAAAGAGTTAAGAACCCAGTGTGGATCGCTGAGGGAAACTGCTAGTAACTGGTTGTCAGTAAAGATTGTGCTGCTGATCAGAACCCTTTGAGTGCAGCAGTGCAGCCAGATTCCCTCAAATCTGCTTATACAGTACATACCTCCCCTGTTTTTCTTTAAGGGCTGAAGAGGAAACCAAGTCAGAGGCTATCCTGAAGTCAGTGTGTACAGCATTTGCCATCTTCCCTTTCCTTATCCACAGCACCAGAGTCGCTCTTGGTAAATCCATATGGGATATTAGCAGCTGCCTTGTCTGTCATGTAGCTGGCAACGGCTTTAGGAGATTTGCTCTGTAACTTTCTGAGGGATGGAGGTGAGGCTTGTAGCTACATGAATCCTCTTCTTGCCCTCCTTGAAGATGGGTGTGATGTTTGCATTTATCCAGTCATCAGGAGCCTGCCCTAATCCCCAGGATGTTTCAGTGACATAGCACTGGCAACCACCCTCAGAACCCTGACATATACCCTGTCTGGTCCTTTTGGCTCCTGTATGGTCAGCTGGGCTCAAGAGCCTCTGAAATATGTTCCTTTACAGCAGGTGTTGCTTTACAGCCACAGGAGGCTCAGGGACCTGCAAGGCCTGAGGCAAAACTAACCAGTGAAAACTGACCCAAAAAAGACATTGAGTGCCCTGGCTTTTTTCTTGTCTTTTGTCACTGGGTCCCTTTTTTCACCAATGGGTCCACATTTTCCTTAACCATCCTTTTGTTGTCCTTTAATATGTCAGCCATATTCTAGAATTATTACATGGATAACTTCTCTGACAGACCTGCGGTAAGGAAGCAGCATCCCCATATGGATATTCTAAAATAAGGCATAAGTAAACTATTGAAAATTCTGAAGGCAACAGAAAATACTAAGGGAAATTTTCAAAGTACATAATTATATAAAGTTGAGGGTGAAAGTTTAAAATTAATCAGAATGAATTTTCACTCAGTGGAGTTGCCTATTTCACACAGCATTTTGAAGGGCACTAGTTTTGACATACTAAAAAAAGATACCTGAATGGTATCTAATATTTATATTAGATGTGAACTCTGTCTAAAAAACAAACAGAGATGCCTTTAGAGGCATATCTCTTTGGTGCCTATGAACTTACTGTTTTAGGAGAAAAGGCCCATCACTAGATTTCCTTTACCTCCTCAGGGTTGTTGGGTACTGAGCAGTGGCAGACCCTGGACTTGAATTACATTGATTGCTGCTCTGGACTGGAGTGGTGCTTTCTGTGGTCTCTTGACATAAATGGTGAATACTAACATTTAGGGAACCTTTCATCATTCTCTCTTTTTTAAATGCCCTTGCAGTCTTGGGAAATTCCTTTTCGTACTTTCCCATCTTACAAGTGAGTGCACTGTTCCATGTGAAATCTGTGTCTGAGTCACTGTTTATTACAGGATCAGTAAAACCTGAAAAGCATGCCACAGCTGTGATATTCTCTCAGTTAATTTTGTCAGAGTAGATAGAAATAATTTTAAAATATTTTTTCTGAGAAGAGAAAAAAAAAATTTCTTTTGGTTTTTCTTCTATCTTCACTTATAAAGCCTGATTTATTCAGTGAATGTTGTGTACAATGGAATAACTTCAGATGAAGAATAAGTTTTGTATGTTGCTTTCTTACAGCCTTTTGCCTGCTTACAACTTAAATAGTTTCAATTTATTTCAAGAATGTGTTGTGTGTGTTTATAGAGGTGTGTTTTGTTGTGTAAGAAGGATTATATGCAAAATCAAGCCTTTTTCATTAGTTTCTGAGTTAGTGTTCTGTGTACATTCAAGTGCATTTGACTGAGTGGCAAATGGATCGTACTAAAAATGTTTCTATAATTAAACTGTATTTAAGTCTTTGGAAGCTTTTCAGTAAGCTGTACTTCGAAGATAACAAACAAAATGATAGCAAAATGCTCTTTAGCCCATTAAATAAATAAAAATAATATTTTAAGGCCCTTTTTTTTTTTTCGTAGCTGTGGGTGTTGCATTTGGCAGTTATTCAGGAAATGTAAGTTTTAATATTCAGTCCATCATTTCACACGGTACTGCTCTCAGTAGTTTCTTGGGAAGGGAAATGTATTTTTGAGTGAACAGTTCAAGTTATTTAGGTCCTGGTGTCAGCTGTTTGCAGAACTCCTGCTGGGTACAGAAAGATCCCTTTCATGTAAAGGCCTATGAGAACTGCAGCTGTTGAAAGCTTTGATAATCAGTAAAAAATCACCCGTGCATGGTCCTTGCGCCTATTGGACACGGGACAGCACAGAGCTGAGGCTGAGGATTCACCTGGGGCTGATGGCACTTTGCTGTTGGCCTCCCCTGCCTGCAGCCTCCACAGCTCCTCCAGCGCAGCAAATTGTGTCTACCTGAAGTAACCTTTTTCAATTCACCTTCTCCATCCTAGAAAGCATTTTTTCCCTAGAATCTCCTATACCCGTGCCTTTGGCATTGGTTCTTCTGTGGCCTCTCCTGTGTTCTTTAAGACATGGTTTTGTTTTCTGTGTGTTTTATGGTGAGGAAAATGGACTTTGTTTCTGGTGTCTGAGTGAAACGCACTAGTTAATGTTCACAAAATCAGTCTAGGCATCTGGTCATTGTAACAAGTGCTTGAAGTGTTAAATTCTATGAAATTCCTTCCAATGGTGGTTTAAAAACTTAGTAAACATCTTGTGTTGTGATTAAGATGAGGACTCTAAAGGAAATGTTATTTGTAGGGCCATGGAAGTCATTGGCAAAGGGAAGTTAAATCAAACTGTCAATATTCCCATCTTAGATACTGCACTCTATTGTCAATAGTATAACACCTTAAGTCTGGGGAAATAACAGGAGCTTAGCTTCATAAGTGAAGGGGTTTCCTTAACCTTTTGGGAAAGGTAAAATCCTTACCATTTGTCCAGTTGAATCAAAGAGGTTTTGTTCTGATGCAGGAGATTACTGCTGTTCTTGTTGTGCGCTGTATTTTATAGAAAGAGTCTGCTCTTAAATATGTTGCCTTCTTTTCTGTCTCCAGTCCTAAACATTTGGAAATGAAATACTTTTCGTCACTTGTTCTTACTTGCTGATGTTTCTATTACCTTGAATGTCACAAGTTATCTAGTTGTTGATTCCCAAGGAAGACCTTTTTTTGCAAGGTGGCGTAACATTTTATTGTGTACTTAGAATTAACTTTTGATAGTTTGACACTACTGTTGCTAGTATCATTTTTATAACTATCTGTATCTTTCTTTTTGCAGCTTGGCTCCTGTGTTTGCGCTGTTTGTTCCATTTTATTCCTCCATTCCAAGAGTGCAGGTGACACAAGTATTGGGCCACTTTTCTATCACAAACAAGTCTCTGGTCTACATATTGGGTTTACAGGTATGGTATGTACTTGCTTGTTCATCTTTTAATAAACTAATAATGTAGTAGTTAGTATTTCTGTTTGTCTGTGAATTTTGATGCTTTCACATACATGATTCAATATATATTTAGCTAGTAATTGTCCCATCTGCTAAAACATAGAGAAACATGTGTTTCTAGTACACTGAGGTGGTGAGCAAGTGGTCTGTTCTCACATTGTCTTACATGGGAAAATATAATAGACAATTCTTCAGGAGTTTTTTTGGTCAGTAAAATGAATTAGATGAAAAGAGATCAAAATGGAACCTGATGCTAAGGCATATGTGTCTTTCAACTCTCTAGTTTGCTTATTTTCTTGAATTTGTTTCTTTTTCCCTTGTCTATTAGAGTTCAAACAAAGCTGTAGAATACAGTATTTTTTTATGGTAAGACTGTTAGCAAATAATCGAGGTTTTAGCTGAATTTCACTTTTATATAAATCAATCTTATTTGTATATCATGCATTAATATGTGACAGGTAATTTTAAATAGTGTAACATAGAGCACAGCAACAATGGCAATGGCCCTCTGTTCTACACAGTAGTATTCTGTGAAATACGGTTGGAAAAATGTAGCTACAGGTATAGAAAGCCGGTAACTGTTCAAAAAACAGTTTAAAAGACCCCCAAACCCAGCAACCTAGAAATGAATGGACACTTGTGTCACAACCTGAGTTATGAAATAGGAGATGTGCAAAGTTATGAGAAATTAGGCTCACTTTTCCATATTCCAGGAATTCAAAAGTAGCACTGGCAGTAGCAATGGGGAAAACACTATGGTTATGTGAATGAAATGTGGTAGAGTATTTTAAAATAAATGGTCCGTTTCAGAATATTGACTTGTGCTCCACATGAGCATTTCATCCATTCCCTTTCCTGTTCAGCCTTTGATTTCCTTCACTTTCTGCTCCAACACCTTATATCCTTGATCTTTCAGAAATCTTGTTTCTTCTCTTCTGAACCCATCAATTCCACTGTTATTACAGTCTTCAGGAAAGCCATGATTTTGTGTGGCCTCTTTTCCGTTGTGTCTTTCACCTTTTGCTTTCATACACACAGCAGCTCGAGTGCAGATCAGTACTGTCACTAACCCCCATATCTCTGCGGGATCTCTCCCTGCTGTGCACAGAACGGTTGCCGCCATCACACAGAGGCTGAGGGAAGACTCATGTGCCTTCTCCTCATTTGTAAACTCTGCCCTTAGCTGAAGTCACTCTTTCCGTAGTCGGAACTCTAGAGGGAAGGTGTTCTCATGATTCGGTGAGCATCGTGCAGAAACATTTTAGTAATCAGCATTGGTCTAATTTTCAGTCCATTTTTCCAGTTGGTAATAATCTTCTCCAGGTGATTAGTCACATACTTTGCTAAAAACAATAGGCTGTCATGTTGGCTTATCAGGATTTTTTTTTAAATTCACTCCGTCTTATTTCTGTGATTTCATGTCAGCAAATATATCACTAGGTGAGAACTTTATTTCTTTAATTTGGATGCTTGTGTTTAGTCTGTCTGTGACTGTGTCTGAGAGCTTCACTTACAGTGCCTGCTGCTTGGAACTCTTCTCCTGTTGCTGCTGAGTCATTTCCTTTGCTTGAGTCTTTCTTTCAGACTTGTTTTTCTATACAGCCTATAACTGACATCCTGTTACACTTAGTAAGCTATATGAAAATAAAATGTATTGTTCTGTAGAAGGAGAACAATTGTTGGATCCCTGTGTTTTTCCCACTTTGCTGCTTCTGGAATACTTGGGGATTTTTTTATGTAAACTGAATTTTAACAGGGGTAAATATCTGTTGTCTCCCATTGTCATGATGAGTTCATAGCCCATATGAAATTGCGACTTAGTAGTTCTTATAGCAACAACTTTGTAAAATAAAAATTTAAATCCCTGCTCTTGTCTTCCAGCTCTTAACCTCTGGTTCCTACATCTGGATTTTAGCCTTAAGTGGATTGGTAAGTCTTACTGTTATAAAAATCTTGTGTTGCTTAAAACACTCTGTTATGTATGTGATCAGCACAGTATATTTGGACTCAAAAAGAACAGAAGTTCCTAAGTAACATTTTGTGTTGGTAAGTAGAAAGTTTTCCTGTTCAACTTTTAAATGTCTAAAGCACTGACTAGCTGGTGATAAACTGACAGATGACAAAATTGGTGGTTAATATTTTCAGGGTGCCACTGTTCTCTGCCTAAAATCATTTTTGTTGCCATGGTTATAGCTGAACACCCACAACTATAAATGAGATTTTTGAGGAAATGGTAGAAATGTGTGCCCTGAGTTGGTTTTGGTTTTTTCTTAAATTTTTAGCAAGCCTCAAGCTTTGATTCCAAAACTCAGGTTTTAATAAGTTTGCTCTGAGGATTTTTCATGTTTTGCTGTCCTCCTAGGTGATCTGTAGTATAGCTGTTTCTCACAATGACAACGGCAGCAAGGGTACAAAATCACGTTCCTCACACTGGTTGGATAAAGGAGGTGTGATCTTCTTGCTTTCTGACTCAGTTCTTAGTACTAAGGCACGTAGTGCTGAAACAGATTGTGCTAAGTATTTGAGATCTGTATCTTTTAGATACTGATAAACTTCTTTTAAAATTTTACAAACTTAGAAGCTCAGACTCTGATTTCTTTCAAAAAACTGTAACCCTTTCAAACAGCAAGAGTGCCACCACTTCCAAGGGAGCTCATTATTAAGTTGATGGAGTCTTAAGAATTCAAATTATGCCCTTCCTGTGTAGGACCTACTAATTTGGTTTGAGCTCAGAGTGAAATGCTGCTAAAACTCAATAGTTTGGTCTCTTACCACTTGCATTGACTGTTGCAAAATATTCTGTGAGTTTGCAGGATAACTAATAACAGGAGTACCAGAACAGCAAGTAGTGACGTCTGTTCATTATTTGATCTTGCTATAAATACCGATGAAAGCAATGCAACTGACAAACCAGAATCTATCTCCCCTGGAAATCAGCCCAAGCCTCTGTGCCCACCTAAGGATCTGTGACTTCCTACAAACGCACTACCCTTCCTGTTACTCTGCTGGCTCTTTTAATAGCCCTTCCTTTCAAACAGGTGTTCATTAGAGAGGGAAGGAAAGGAAAGAAATGGAAAGGCATTTTAACTCCCTCTTTCCTGATGACAGGAGCTGTATGTATACTTGATTATACAGACATATTAAAAATAGCTCCATTTTTTTTAATAATATATTTTGTAGTTCTTATTTTAATTCCCTTTTAATGTAAAATTTTATTCTTCTATATAATGAAACTTTCTCAACTTTCTTAATAATATTTTTTATAAATTAGTGGGTTTTAAAAAAAATTTCAAGTTGACAGTATGTTTTATTTAGGTGTAAATCCATAGGATTAAATTGAGCTACCTCTGTATCACAGGAAGGCTAAAAAAATAATTTCAAGTTTTCATATTGCTTCAGTCATCATGAATTAAGTCATCGTCAGTGATGGTGTGTTTTCAGTCTCAATTTTTTTCTGCAGCAAGCAGAGAGCTGCACTCCACCACTTTGTAATAAGTGCTGCTATTTGTAAAGAAATTCATGTTGGGAATTTCAGCCATTTCTTGGCATAGCATATCTGCCACACTGCTGTGATTAAGAAGTCTCTTTTTCTCCTCTGTTAGAAATTCAAATTTGCCATCTTTTGAGAAAACTTGATGAAGGAAAAAAGTTTCACAGTATATTAAAAAAACTGAAGAAGGATATGCAAGACTATAAAGGTGCCTTTTAGCACTACAACTGTAGTTGGTTGATAACATATGTATATGTACAATTACAGAAATAGATCGTCAAATTAATGTTAGGTCATTCTGACAACCTATGTTATGTAATTCTTACTACTCTTGACATTTTTCTACCTTACTAGCTTAGTCTTTGTAGACTCAAATTTTCTTGTATTTGTACATAAAGGATGAGTAAATGCATGAACACCAAGTCAGATAGGTGTGATATTTAGTCACTAGTGCATTGCCTGTTAGACACTTCACTGTATTTTTAGCTCTGAAGATCACTTAGGCGCTCACATGAGTGTATTATGATGCTGTTCTGTAGTTTAGCTTTTGTTGCAATTCTGCTTATGTGGAATATTAAAATGGATGGTGCTGGCACAATTTCTGAATTGTTGTCAGTTTCCACTTTGTCTTCACTGTGTTCCTGGTTTAGGTTTATTTAAATTCTCAGAATATTTGAACATGACTAAACAGAATCTGACTCTCCAGTAACGTCCTTGCAAGTATCATTAGACTTTCTTGTGAATTCCAGGCAGGGTATAGAGCTACTGGGAATTGTACTGCCTTGAGTTCTTGTTTTCAGTGGTTTTGAGTGATGCCATCATTACACAAATATATGTGCGAGTCTATGTGTGCAGGTGGGCATTGATGTAATGTGCCTGGTGCAAGGGAATTTTAGACAATTTGTAGTTTTGATGGTGAATTGTTCTCAGTTGCAGAAATTACGGCTTGTATTTTATTATTGGAATACAAAAGGTCTGCTGTGCCTGTCTTTGTGATAAGGTATATCTTGCTAGATCTAATTTTGAATCAGCACAGGAATACACTCTTAAAGGCCATTTCTTTACTCCATGAAACTGGACAATCAGTTATTGTTCTTTTTGTATGTTATTTGCTGGTATGTTTTTTAAAACATGCTGTTTAAATACGTGATGCTTATTTATAAGGAAGAGATGTAATGTTCTTCTTATCTGTAATGTTCTTCTTATGATTGATAAGACTAATCTAGTTTCTTGTGATTTCTTTTGCCAGTAATACATGATGCCTGGTGCATACAGATCAGATTTATTTCTTATATAGAAGTTTTTGGGGTTTGTGTCATAAAATTAGGAAATATATTACAGACGCCTAAAATTCTTTCAGTAGCTGTTTATAGAAGTTCTTCCATGTAGTGTGTATCATTCAGTTTAGTGAAGGCCTGAAACAGTTTCTTCACTTCTTTTTTTCTTTAAAATGATCAAAACACCTTAGGAACTGGTATTTGTGTTTCGTTGGGCATATACATATTCTCTCCCTTTTTTTCCACCCCTTTAAAATCTTTTGGATTCCCACTTTTCATTTCTCTTTGCTATACTCCTGTAGGATTGAAATTTGAGAGGCATGTGAAGGCTCACTCAGTCATAACTACAGCAGACCTGCCTAAAGAAGTAAGCTCAGGCTGATGACCAGCAGAAGACATGTCCCGCTCAGACATGCAGTTCCCTCCACTTTCTAAAATAATGTTGTTATCAGATCACATGCCGTGGGTTTTGCTAACTGTGTAGCTTAGAGCTGTGTTTCATAGAGGGGAAAGTATCTTTCAGGCCCTTTCTGTGATTATAGTGTTGTAGCTTTTCTTCTTATCTAATGTTGTTTCTTTTATTTGTTTGCGAGATGATCTGCACTGCATAAAGTTCGAAATTTGGAACACACCAAGTCTCCTGTGAGTTGCCTTGAATTTGTGTAGAGTTCAGTTCAAACCTTAGGAAACTGAAATTGAAAAGTTTCTAAAACCCTGTTTGACTTGCAGATTTCACTTAGTTGAATGCAACAGTTTTCTGCATTGTTACTGTGCTACACTGGAATTTACTTCTCTCAGATTGTATGAAAAGTTGTGCTTTTTATATTTAGATATTGGATAACATAGAGAAGTTGTAATTTAGGACTTGTACTTTAACAGCTTAAGGTTAAGGAAGAAAGTTCAGACAGTGTTGAGTGTGTGGTTTTCATTTCAGTTCTGCTTTTTTGAGTGCATTAGTTATTATTCATAATTTTGACGTGGCTAACTTATTTTTACATAGACTACAGATGTCTGGAATTAAATGCTCCTGAGTGTACTTGGATTGCACTTCTGAGTTTTATGCGTTAAGAACTTTATCCATTCTTTCTGTTCGTTATTCATTCAGCTGAGGTGCTTTTGTATAGTGAATTCATGTCCTTCAGGATTGGTATTTATAGTATAAAATGTGATTCAGCTGGAGAGCCAAATAATTACACCAGACTTTCATTGTTTTAGTTCTTGTCTTAAAAATAGCATTATATAGTTAATACCTGATCAGACCTAGGAATCATTGATTTTTCTTATTTTTGTTCTTCCCCTTTCACATCTTTCTTAAGGGATTTTGAACAATTCATGCTGAATTCTTTATTGTTTTAAAAAATGTTTTGAAGGGAATGCAGGAGCATTTGTATTGCCACACAGTGTAGTAGTACTCACACTTAAAATTTCATCCCTTCTACATACTTAAAATTATTATTAAATATATGCTCTCTCAAAGAGAAACTTTAGTCAGAGTCTGTTAATGTATGCAGTTGCATACACATTCATGTCCTGCTGTGCATTGTCCTTCACCTTCCAGTTAGTCTGGATATCTTTCGGTCTCATGTAGGTCTTTAGTCAAAGTACGTTATTTCTTGAGTTCTTTATAACTGTGATTATAAGCAGATTCAGGTAAATGTTAGCTAAATGTTGGATCTAGTTAATTTCTGAAAATTTGACATTGGTGTTACAGTATAAGTATCAGTAGTATTGCTGATATCAGTGAGACTACTCACTTACTAAAAATTCTGCCTTTTCTGAAGTACTTACCTAAGTAAAACCATGTGTTTTGTGTGTAACTGATGTGATTCCCCTTTCCTGGTAGAACTACCTAGCAAAGAGCAAGTATTCAGACAGTTCACAGAATCAGTGAGGGTAGCACCTGGTCCAACCTCCCGGCTCAGGCAGGGCCACCCAGAGCAGCTTGCACCAGGACCATGTTCTGATGACTTTTGAGTATTTCCAAGGATGACGACTCTAGGACCTCCCTGAGCAACCTGTGCTAGTGTTCAATCAACCTCACAGTGAAAACTGTTTCCTGATCTTTGGAGGGAGCTTCCCAGTTTCAGTTTGTGCCCATTGCCTCTGTGCCTTTCCCTGGGCACCACTGAGAAAAGCCTGGTTTTGTCCTCTTCATTTCCTTTCAGGCATTTCTTTACTTTGATAAAATCCTTCTGGGCCTTCTCCAGGCCAAACGGTCCCACTTCTTTCATCCTCTCCTCATGTGAAAGATGCTCCAGTCCTTTGATCATCTTTGTGGCCCTACACTGGACTTGTTCCAGCTAATCCATCTCTCCTGTGCCAGGGAGTGCAGAACTGAGCTCAGTATTCCAGCTGCAACCTCAGCAATGCATAGCTTGTGAAGTGCATAGCCTGAAATAAGAAATGGAAAAGCAATAGAAGAACAAAGATTAGAAAATGAAAAAGAAACACTGTCCGTCTGTCTGCTAACTTAAGGACAGATGCAGATATCCACATGTACATGAGCACATGTATTGAATCCTGCCCAAAACTAACATGAAGTATTTGTGTGTGGACAATGCTCAGTGTTCAGCTGAGTCATTTTGACTTAGTCTGAGATGGTGTCACTACATTCTGTGGACTTCATTGACTTAATGCCCCCTGTGGTGGGAACACCTTGTGCACATCAAGATCTAAACACATGACAACTGGCTAAGCTACCAGCACTTATTCCTGCATCAGTTAAAGCATCTGAGAAAACAGTAGCTGATTCATCTGGAGTACAGGGGATGCTGGTGTGGAAGTGAGGTTGCAATTGTCTGGGGAGGAGGGAGATGCAGATATTGCCAATTCAATACTTTCTCTTTCATATATGTGGCTTTTACTATCCTGTAGAAAAATGGATATTAGTTTTCAGTTTGCATTTCACTTCTAAATCTCTCTCTTAGATCTGAGGAAGAGTTTCTGTGTCCAAAATATAGTCTATTTGGTAAACTATACCAACTGGTTCATTAGGAATTAGATTGTTCTATCAACATTTGCTTTTTTGGCAGCAATGTTACCATTTTTCCGAGGGAATCAGTGAGAGTAATTCAGCTGTGTGAGTTCTTTGGAGACATCTGCCATAGGATGAGTTACATCCTAAGAGTGCCCATTTCTCTCTGTGCACTGTGAAACCAACTTTAAACAACCAGCTCATAAGTAGACTTCTAAATTACACATATCTATGTTGGGTCAGATTAATCAAATCCTGATTGTTTAATTTAAGAAGTTTAGTTAACAATATGATGATGATCATCTACAGAGCACTGGCAAGAGACCAAGGGTACCTATGCTTAGGACACAAGTACAAGTTAAGAATAGCTGTGCTGTGCTGAAATGGCAGTACAGTCATGCTTGCTTGCATATACACAGTGTCTTTTAGCTGATAATGATTCCATCTGACCAGTGAAGCATTGATGAACTCTGAAGAAAAAAGTTTCAAGGTGTCTGGAAAATTTATTAGCCCAATTAACTGGAATCAAAATTGAAGAGAAATATTTTAGTATCATTATAATATTCTTTTCTCAAGGTAATTATTGCAAAGTGCTATTTATAGTATTTGTAACAATTTCTAAAAAGGAAACTCAAACAGAATAATCTGTTACAAATGTAACAGAAGTTGAAAATACATGTGTAGCATGTTTATTTGTTGGGTGGGTTTCACAAAATCCCTCTTGGTTTGATAAGTGCTTTCTCTAATGAAGATAAATACAGAATCCTGACACAAACTTCAGCCCGTGTTTTGACCCTAGTTCTATAGAATTCAGAACATACTAAGGATTAAGCAGGTAAAATAGGTATAAAAATGTCACTTCACCTTACGAAAACTATTTGCTTTTCATTTGTTGGTATCTGAAAATAGCCACGTCTTGAGTACGTATGATGAATATATTTAATTTTTTCATAATAAAATAATTGAGTATGTGCTGTCAAGTTCTGTTAGGCCAAATAATTTTTGACATCATTTTCTACACCAATCTGGCTACTTTTTTCTGTTTGAATTCCTTTTTTGGTGTTAATCAATTACAGTGAATTTAAATATTCAATACTACTCCAGCAAGTAGTGGAGCATATGTGTCTTTCCCACGTAAAATACTGAAGATCTTCCATGTTTGGTTTACCTAATGTAACAGAGAAACTACAGCTACTTCCTTTTTCTTAAAAATGTACAACTTTGGAAGGACATGAGGGAAGGGGAGAGGAAGTTGGGCTTTGTACAGGGGCAGGAGGAGGTTAGGGAACTTCATGTGAAGAACCAGTGTTAAGCCAAGGTGTTAAGAAGCTGAAAACACATAAGCGCACTTTTTTTCTGCAGTGTTCCAAAGAGCTTCCAGCGTGCTCCATTTCCTCTGCTTAGCACTCTGCCACGTACAATATGCTGGATGATGCTGTGTCTAACAGAAAACATCTATGATGCACCTTATGTTGCCAGCGAAAAAATCTCCATTCTAACAGTGTGAACATAACCACAACATCTTTTTGTGGTGACTTTGGGAGGCTAAAATACAGTGGAGGCTCATCTGTTTGTGGGAAGTAGCCCTTTCATCTGATATACAGTACTCAAGTTGGGATATAATAAGATCATCTTATGTTCATTGAATAAACAATGTTGCTTTGCTTTCTTAAACACTAGAAATTCACACAATGTCAGTAACAAAAGCGGTGTAAAAAGTTGCTTTATACTTTGTCAAAGCTTGTGTTTTTTAAAATTATATCTCTCAAGTTCTGCACGTGAACCAGCTAAAGAGGAAGTTCTTTGGAAATACTTGACATTAAGATGAGAGTATGACACTGAGCCAGACTGAATCACAAGACCTATGTTAACTACAAATGTCTCCATTCTGGGTTTATTGGAAATATGCAAATAGCTATCTTGTCCTCACTAGGTGAAACTTACTGAAAATTTGTTATAACTAATCACAGCATTTTAAAGTTTCTAATACTTCCATATAATAGCTCTTCATTTTAGTAGTGTCCATAAACTTTTAGCCTTATAAAGCTTTTTCTTCTGATTAAATGTTCTGGAATGACTTGCTCTCTACAACTGCATAAAAGAAGGTTGTAATGAGGTGGGGGTCAGTCTCTTTTTCCAAGTAAGACAAATGGAAATGTCCTTTAAGTTGTGCCAGGGAAGGTTTAGATTGAATCTTCGGAAAAATTACTCATCAAAAGCACTGGAACAGTGCAGAAAGAGGTTAATCACCGTGCCTGTAGGTGTTGAAAAGATATGTAGAGGTGGCACTTAAGGACATGGTAAACTTGGCAGTACTGACTTAACAATCGGAGTCAATGATCTTAAAGGGTCTTTTCCAACCTAAATGATTCTATGACTAGCTATCTCCACTAAGAAAAATACAAGAATGCTTTTACTGATGCAGCTACTAGTAGGTGCTTGTACTATGCCTTCCCTTCTGAGACAAACAAGTTTCAAAGTACTGACACCAGAGACATGCTGCTGTTATCTCGTTGCTCTATTTTCTATCTTGAGTTAAAAGAATGATTCTGTTTGTGGTTAATATGTTCAGACACGTGTCAAGATTTGTCATACATTCAGGGAAATGTAGATTTTCCTAACACCACATGCTTTGCTTAGTTCTTGTGACTTTTTGAACCCGTTCAAGGATTTTTAAAACATTAGACCTTTTCAGAGGTGGTAAGAGAGAGCAGAGATTAGTATCTAGGAGGGACGTTTGAAGGAAGTGAGGGATTGCTGGTGTGATGTTGGACAAAGTATTTTGAGTGGGACTTCTTTCCCTGCCTAGTTAACACCTGTACAATCAGGTGTGCAGAATCCCTGGAACAAAAGAGGGGGCCTGGGCTCCATAGCTTAATGATACTACCTACACCCATACCTAACAAGGCGGAAGGAAGATCATTTGTAGGTTCTGATACTGCTTGTGCATTTTGCATCAAAGAAATCAACAGATTAAATGTATATGTAATATTTGCAACCTGGTTCAGTAATTCTCACTCCCCAGAAAACTGCTTTTTCGGTTACTATACAATCTAGGTTTTCTTGAGTGGGGAGCCTGTCTACATAACTCCCTCAGGACCAGGGCATTAGGTTCTGGGGGACCTTCTTGCTAGGCAGATACCTCAAGTACTGCATACCAAAAGCAGGTGAATTGCGGAAGTGGTATGAATTTTCCTCCTCTTACTCATTGGCGATTATAGCTATATCTTAGTTCCCAGTTGATGTGCACAGGTTTTAGTCATAAGTTTACAGTCATCTGGAATAGTTTCACTAGAGCTGAGGAAAGAATATCTGAGGTCATGAAGAAGCTTCTGTTACCATGCCCTATCTAGTTAGGACCTTCCTTTGAATACAGAAAATTTTTATTAAAGGCAGCCTTCACTCTGATGTGATTATGGCCTTTATACCATTTATCACCTTACTCACAGCACGATTGAAAGACTAAAGAGGTTGAGTAGTTTAAAACTGTTCTTTTTCATTTTAGAATGGCAGCCTGTGCTTGGTATTACATCCAACCCTGAGAGCAGTCATAAAAGAAAAGTAGAATAAAACAAAAATCAGTTTCCCAAAGCAGAATGTGTTTTTGCTAAAAGTCTCACTACCTCACTGGATATTTAACCGTATTAATAATCTGAAAAATATCCCCCCTCCCAAAGAATGTTGCTTTTTCCTATACTGTCTCCCTTTGTATACTCAGTAATACATTTAGTTTGTTTATATAAATGCCAGTGAGATACAACAAATAGCCCCAAATAAATAAATACTTCAGATGCAGAGTTCCTACATTGCTTCTAGTACAATTGCATTTTTGGGGTATGTTTACAGATTTTTTGAGGTTCAGATCTCTTCCTGTTCATTTCACTGTGCTGTCACAGCGTAATTCTTGTGGCATAACAGACAATAAAGAGTCACGAATGCTGAAACGTGGCATAAAGCCCAATGCAGACAGGACCACTTTGGGGTCAAGTGCTGTCGCTTCACAATGGCATTCAAAATAATGCCTGAGTGATGACTGTAATTCCGTTTATGGGGCACATGGATTTCTGTTTCTCCTGAATATGAAATGAAATTAAGCCCTAAGGCAAGCATGAAAACAGGGAATGGTTTTTTTTCTTATAGGTGGGAGAAGGGCCTCACAAAAACTGGCTTTTTCAGTATCATAGTTTTTAATGAATTGGTTTTTAAACTTTTTTTTTCCTTCTGTGAGGCAGATGGGCTTCTTTTGGAATAAGTCTGTGATTTAACTTCAATTCCACTTCTTAGATTTAACTTCAATTCCACTGGCTTTCTTTTATTTTTACTTGAAGGAGAGACTTGGGTGGTGGGGATAAAAGCCTTAAGTGGGTTTGGGTTTTTTTGAAGGAGTGTTTACAGTGCTTCAGTATCCTGAAGAGCAGTCTTAATCTTCTCACGTCAGATGCAGCATACCCTGACCAGGTCTTTTACTAGAAATTAAAATTTTATTTAAATTTTGACCAATTTTGGAAAAGGTCACTTGGCTTGGGCTCAAATTCTGAAACAAACAAAAAGCCCCAAGCAACTTTATGAGTCACAGGCAATGCACGACACAGATTTAAAAAAGTAATAGTTTGTAGTTGTGAGGAAGTAAAGAAATCCCCTGTTCGTTCTCTCATTCTTGACTGAGAACTGTGAGTAAATACAGTAAAAGTGCTTTAAAAACTAGAAAGACCAACTGTTACCTGCAGCCAAATTCAAAGTAAATTTGTATTTAATTTTTTTTTTTTTGAGGGTTTTTTTTAACATTTCATTTTTGATTTTAGATTTCTGGGATTTGCTACAATAGCAGTATCTTAAAAGTTCATCGAATCCTTTGTGTACCCAGATGGGTAGCAAGGATATTTTCTTGGACTCTTGAACCAGTCTTCTCATCTGCGGAGCCAACGAATGAAGTTCGAGTGGGAATGGGAGCAACAGTTGACATCCAGAGGCAGCAGAGAATGGAGTTACTGGACCGCCAGATCATGATGTCTCAGGTTGCCCAACTGAGGCGGCAAAGACAGCAACAGGTATAGCTATATGTTCTTTAAGGATTATGTTGTTATAAGAAATATATATTTTTGGTTCATAGATCTTGCATGGTTCCTGTTTCTTAAAAATAATGTATTTTTTTTACTTTTTTCCATCAATCTTTCATACACTGTTGAACTGCTGATAGCTATTTAAGTGGTTTATGTAGCTTTACATGTTAAAACTGCTTCACAAGATGTAAGCAGAATGTCAGACAATCTTGTGGGGATGTCAGTACTCCTGGCATTCTGTCACCAAAAATGAGGCTGAAAGGTAAAATGATTGCCACTTGGTGGTCTTTAATGAAGGCCGTTGTGCAAAGTTAGGAAGTCAAAATGCTCCTGACTCTTCTGAGTATCAGTATGGTTAGCATCCTTTTCAGAGAGGTTGAAAATGATCTATAGAATTCCTTTATTTGTAAGTGTATAGGTTGTTTCTTAAGGGCAGAAGTTAAATTCTCTGACTTACAGGAGTAAGCCACAAGAGACTTTCTGTTGCCACGTTTAATGCTATTCATTTATTTCCTTATTGAATAGAAGAGTCTTTTTCTTTTCCCTGTTTTATACAAACCAATAAATGCGGGTGTTCTCAGACTTCATGTTGTAGGGCAGTAAAACAAGGCAGGAGGTGTCTCAATTCCTATATCCTGGATGAGTTACTTAGGTGTATGTGTTACTAGAGACAAGGGCCTTGCATTGCTCTGTGAGAACTTGTATTGCTCATAATTTACTTACAGCCTAGCAATTTCAAGTCTTCACAGAGTTTTCTTTGCCTGAAACACAGCTCTGTACTGATACATGAGTTCTTCTTGTGTTTGGGATAGTGTAGTGCAAACAGGTATAGCTGTGTTGCCCTTAATGCATTCCCAGAATTAGAGGTGTGATGGCATAAAGCTTTGGCCTGCAACTGGAGTGTGAATCTTTGCTTCCAGTCCCTGATAACATCATTCTGTTTTTCTTGTTTCCTTAACATTTCAATATGATGCAATCGTTCTTCAAGCAGAAACTTCTAATCTGCTTTTCTCTATTCCCATTAAAATGCTTATCAGTTGTAACATAAGCACTGACCTAGAGATTACTCAGTTCTTGAATGTTGCCATTGTGATAGAAAAGGAATTGAAAGGTATGTTGGGCTACAAGCAGCTGGGAAGAGTGCGGTGAGGTTTCTTCAGATGTGAGAAAGAAGCCATTTCCAGTTATGATGGACAGTCTTTCTAATATATCTTTAATTGCAGAAAGTGGTAAATAAGTTCAGAACTGTAAATGATAAAAGGCCAGTTGATAACATTTTCTTCTCATCTTGTCCTTTCCTTAGGCTATGAACAATGAAAGTGGAAAAATGTCTTTTCATGTTTGACTTCAAATAGAATTCTTTAAAAAGGTGGAGGGGTTTGACTAAAATGCAGGAGCAGTGTTTGAACATCAGTAAGATGCTTCCCTTTACAAGTTGCTGAAACACTTTCAAGTTACCTTCATGTTTAGCCTTTAACTCAAGCACAGCATTTAGCTAACTGGTAGTGCTAATCTGTGAAACCAGCCATCAGAAGGCAATGGGATCAATGTATGAATGTTATATATAGAGGCTCTTCAGAAAAGGTGTGTCATGAAAGCTTTTGACCCGCATGGTGTTTTTTAATGACTCACTCATAGAATTTACTGGTAATCAACTAAATTACGAAAAACATCACTCACAAATGTTGCTGTGTAGTGGTAAAAATGAAAAACGGAGTAATTTTAATCTCAAAACAATATTTGAAAAGTTGAAAACCGTTTTCTGGATTGCTGTACTTGGGCAATTCTTTTGCCTTTAGAGATTTGGCAAGGTGTAATTTGAAGACAGTGGAGTGGAACAGATGAAAGGAATTTAGATGATAATTTTACCTGTGGGAGTGAAGCTGATAAAGGATGCAAATCAGTTTCTTAGACAGTTTTTTGGTGAAATTGAAAATAATGAAAGCTGTGAAGTACGTATCAGTCATCAGATAGGGCTTTGAATTATATTCTGTGTGAATGCTGTGTGGATTTCTGAAGTCCCAATATGCTGTCTGTAGGTAGTGTGCCATAGGTGAGATAAATTAACATTTTCTCTCATGCTTTCCAGTTTGCTTGGTGAGGAAAGTGAACTTTAACTTTCCTCTGTATACCATAGTCCAACAATTTTGTTCAGCTCCCCCTTGAGAAGGTGCTCTGCTCATTCCTCCTACTCCTTTTACTCTTCAGTTCATCTGTTTGGGAAATGAGACAATGCAGTTTCCCTGGATGTTAGTAGCATTATGGAAGGAGAAGATCAGTGCTTTTAACGCTTTTAATTATTTGTGCAATGTTGGTAAACTCTCATAAGGGAGGCCCCTCTCTTAAATAGATGCTTTTTGTAGTAAGTTTATTCTTTGAGTCTTCGCAAGAGATTCTGAAGAATGTGAGCCTGACAAGTTATGCAAGCCAACACCAAAAAGTTAAAGTTTAAAAAAAAGGTAAAGAAACTAGGGGGAAAGCCTTTCTCAAATGTTGTTAATAGTGTACCTCTATGATACTGAGGTGCAAATAATTTTATCTTCTTTTTTCCCCTGCTGTTCACTAAGCCCTTTTATCCAAAGCAGAATTCAGTTTAGATGCTTTCTACAATAAAGAAAAAGCAAAGAACAATCACCCTAGAATTTCTTTGCTGGCAGGTCTTTGAGCTTTACCTTTCCCAGTCTTTCTCTAGCCGAAATGTTCTGGTCTGGAGGAGCCTGAAGCATGGAACTGTGTGGGAGTGCTGGATTGTCAAACACCCATGACTTCGATGAGTAGATTGAGTGTGTGGTAGAATTTGAAAATAAACCCACCAAGTTTGTTACTTGACATACCTCATTTTAGCTCTTAAGTATTCAGTGGCACCATGTCTGAATATGTTGCTAGAAACTGCTATGTTGATAGTTTCTCAGGGGAGTGTGGTTAAACAGTGACTGATTTTTGTGTTGGTTTCTAGTTGCTGTGGATACAGACCTTAAACATGTGGTAGTGCTCATCTAGAAAACTTTCTAGATCTTACTGATGTTCTTTATTTCCTCCTGTGGATATTGCTGAGAAATTATTATCTTGTCCCAAATGAATTACTTAGCATTACCTACATGCACCTTCAAAGGCAGTAGAATAAAATGTATGCCTTATGTATTCATTCCCTCAAAAAATACCAGCTTGTTATTTGTTACTGCTTTTAAAACTTCACTTTCTTAGTTCTTTTCTTTCACACTCTTTTGTCTATCCTATTTCGTAAATAGTTTGTCCTGTTTTTCTTTTTTCCCATTATCTGATCTCCAGTTTCCCTTCATATCACTGTCACATTTGCATTCCCCACTGTGCCATTTTCCTCCCATGTTTTCATTACCTTTTTACCTTCATCTCTCTTGTTTCTCATGCTTTGTATTTGCTCCCGTAGAAAATGCTTCTTGACTTTGGGGGATTTCTGTCCCATCATGTCTCACCACCAGTAATCATTTGCTATTTTATCTTTTTGCTACTGTAATATTGATAAAACATTTGGTCTTCCTCTCCTGATCTTTCTATTTCTAGGTCTCTTTCATTTCCCAGCATTTTTTCTGAAGTTTATCTTTCTGTAACCCAAATAAAACCCTAGTGGGAAAAGGGAAGCAACTGCTGCATCTGTGCACCAGTGTGGGTATGAGGGAGTCAACTTGACTTTCACTTCCCATTGAGAATCTTGGAGGGAGGCTGACAGATAACCA
Source organism: Origma solitaria (assembly GCA_013397895.1). Taxonomy (NCBI): domain Eukaryota; kingdom Metazoa; phylum Chordata; class Aves; order Passeriformes; family Acanthizidae; genus Origma; species Origma solitaria. The sequence continues at coordinate 508,247 of VZRL01005937.1, forward strand.
AATTGTGAATAGATAAGGGAAGATTCCGTGCCTGTGTGGTGTTGGCTACACTGATGTCACTACAGACGGTTATGTGGAAGGTGGTGGAAAGTTGCATAAAGGTGGGCAGTGCCTTTTGTTGGCACGAGATACCACTTCTTTGAGCACTCATCCCTGTGACCATTAGGGAGGGACAGTGTATCAACCTCAGTCCCTTCACCTTGAAAAAATGGGGTTTGTATCCACAGAGCATTTATTCCTTCATTCCTGCTGAGCGTGTTAAAGACACCATATTGCCTTCTTGGCTTCTCTTAAGTGTCTTGGGTCAGGGAAGAGCTTCACTAGGTTGCTCCAGACAGCAGCAAGCCTACATGAAAATCTTCATTTTACTACCTCTCTTTCCACCCTGTTGTCGACTTTAAGCTTATGTTGTCTTTTCCCTTCTGTCTTTTTGTTCTTCTCTTCCAGCTGCCATTAATTTTCACTGAGGCCGGACTCTCCTTAGATTCATACCACATAGTATATCATATGTATATCTCATCTTCATCATATATGAGATTCTGCTGCTTGCAAGGACCAGACTTCTGTAACAAAGGGACTTCCTCTAATTGTTCATTCATTAGGTATCTTTCTCCTGGGACACTGGAGAGATGTTCAGTGGGTAGGCACACTGAGTGTCTTTATTGTTATGGGGAGCCTCATATCCTGAGCAATTTGAGAGTTTCATATTTTGTTGACTAAGGACTGTGAGACTAGATTGGTAATTTACCTGTTGGTTATATCCAAGCAATAAATTCCTGACCTTTAGAAAAAAATAGATTAGTGGAGCAAAGCTTTTCTTGGCTCAAGAATTCTTCCTCAGGAATGTTATCCTCATGAAGGTAGGAAAAAAAATATCCACCGTGAATATACTCCCAGACAGTCCAATTGTGCTTTCTCAAAGTGTAAGAACCAGACCCGAGCATATAAGCATATTCTTTAGCTTTCCTACTGGCACTGAGGTGAGACTTCAATGAAGTCTTCTTGAATAACTTCACACTTTGAGTACCAACAAGAAGTCCTTCAGACAGATATTTTGAACCATTAAGAACTTCTGCAACTTTTATACATTGCTAGGTCCACAAAAGCCTTGCTCCCACAGCCAAGACTTTGGATGGAAGCAGCTTTTCTCTTTTGTTCCACAAATGTATGTATCATTGTTAGGAAGGAAACTACCAGACTGCTTTACCCGAATAAATGTGTAAGACTTCCAGCCAAGTGTCACACAAAGTCTTTTTCTCTAATTAGGTTTCCATTCCAAACAGTCTGTGTTACCTAAGGCTTCTTTGGGGTTTTGTGACATATTTGAATAGAAAGTGCCTTTAGCAACCTTTCCATGAACTCCAAAGACAATGATATATAGGGTATCAATAGCATAAAAAAGCTTTTGTGCCCAGACTCCTGGGATGTGTGTGCACAGGATTTTACATCATATTTTTAAGGAATTGTGTTAACCAGTGAGTGATTTACAGATTCATTTCAGTCCATGAATGAAGCTTGTATGCTGCAGCAATAATGACTGTGTTTAAATTTAGACTCAGTATTTCGTCACTCTTCCCTTCCTCTGCATGCCAATGTACATATGTGGATATACCCCACACCTTTTTTTAAATAACAGACAGCTTCCATTTTTGTAGCAAAACCAGTATTTTTTCCTTCAGACCTGTGTGTCTTGAAATCATCCTTTCGTTTTTTTGCACTCTTCTGGTGTTTTCAAGCCTTGGTTATTCTCTGTAATTGTTTAATAATATTTTCTTTGTGTTGAGAATAAACTTGGATTTATTTCAAGAGGTTATTGAGTGTAAAAACTGCATATTCTACTGATGTTGGCATACCTAAACTCTGTTTTGTAACTGATTTCAATAATGTATTTGCAGCAACTGATAACCCACTGCTATTTAGACATTTCTGGATTATTTTGCTGCATAACTTCTTTCATGGATTCTAGTTGTGAAATTAAAAATGTTTTATTTCCAGAGTCTTGATCCAGTTAATGAACAATTTATGACTATTTCCTCTACAGATCACCACAGAAACTTCAGGTTATTTTCTTTTCTATGGAAGTTGGCATTTCCTCAAGATGACAGACATTAGAGCCAACAGACACTAGTACAACTAGAATAAGCTGAGTGTCTCATTAACAGCCAGCTGTCACAATCACAAGATTGACTTTCTCTAACTCCTACTCATTGGTAGCACCCTGCTCACACATTGAACAATCCTTTTTTCTCTTGGCCTGGAATTATTAAATTCTCTTTCTGTCTCACTTAGCTTTTGAGCTATAGCCTTTGAATTTCATTTAATTTTTGTAATCAGCTTCCCTGGAGAAACAGTGGTTGGACAACTTTCTAAAGCAAAACACTGTTTTATTTCAAAGCACATAAACTATTTGAGAAATAGAGTATGTTTATTCTCCTGTATGATTGGTCTATATTCCCCTTCCTCTGGCAATTTAACTTGAGGCAATTTCTTTTAAAAAAGATTACGGCATATAAATCTCCCCAGGCATTTTGAGAATATTTAATTCACTGTTGTTTAATCAAGTCCTGTTTACAGAAGGCAGGGTTTTTTTCAGCTGTACCTGTCCCTTCATTTCTAGTGAATGTGGGGCAAATAAGGCATCCATTTTGGGGGCAGTCTTCTTTTGTCCTTCCAGTCTGCACTGAGAGAATCTTGACAGGCCATTTCTTCCTCTAGAGTGCCGTTTTCTGTAGCATGTAGTAAAAAAAAAGCCTGTGGTTCAGATAGTGAGTGGTCCTCCTTAATATTCAGGTTTTTGGTTTGAACTCTGATACTCGCACGTAACGACTGCGAGCTGGTTCCACCCCTTGTTCCTTAATGTGCTGCTGTGGTGGCTTAAGCCCAGCCAGCAACTAAGCGCCACACAGCCGCTGTCACCTCCCCTGCCACCCTGATGGAGTGGCAAGGAGAATCAAAACTAGGTTGAGATGAGAACAGTGTAATAATTGAAACAAAGTAAAATGTAGTAGTAGTGTAGTAGTAGTAGTAATAATAATAATAATAATAAAAAATTTTAAAAACCAAACAAGTGATGTACAATACAACTGCTCACCACCCACTGACAGAGGCCAGACTGCCTAACCCTAACCTCCTTTTGGTTAACTGCTACAGTTTATGTGCTGGGCATGGTGTTCTGTGGTGTGGAATGTCCTTTTGTCAAGTTCAGGTCACCTGTCCCAGCTATGCAACCTCCCAGCATTTTTTTTGTGTACCTCATCACTGGCAGAGCATGAGACACATGCACACACAAAATAGTCCTTTGACTTAAGATAAATACAGCCTAGCAAACCCCAAAATATCAGTGTGTTACCATCACTATACTGAATCCAAAACACAGCACTGTACCAGCTACTGAGAAGAAATGAACTCTAATCAGGACAGATACCTTGAGAGGTGCTATAGGTGCAGAAGTTTCACCAAAGTGTCACATATGACACCTTGTATATTGACTTTGAGATGTCAACAAATGGAAGCTGCTCCTATTTGCAGCCTAAGACAGAACTTGAACCTTCACATCCCAGAATGGGATGCTGATCTGTTTTTCCCCTGTGTCATCACAGACTAGCCTTTTATATATTAAGGTACGTGTTTAGGTAGTATTTTGGAGAATTTGGGTTTGAGTTTCCTTTGTGCCCAGAGTTTATTATCTCAGCTTGTCAAATCCAAACAATTTAGAACTCTGATGCCTCGCTTTGGTTCCAGTATCTATATATTCCTTATTACTGTTTGAAAAGGTTTTTGCATAGGAGGTGAGTGAAGAATTACCTGTGTCATCTTCATGCTTTAATACCTGTTCAATGTCACCAGTCCGTATCCAAAGAGCCATGTGGTAAGGATTAGAACTGACTCTGTTTTGTGCAAAATGTCTTAAACAGTGCTAAAGTCATTTGCTCAAGTACAGACTCCATGTTCATGCTGGTGGACCTGCCTTCAGCATTTGGAGCACTGGACACCCCCAGTGACATGCCAGTGCTGAAATCTCTTCCATTGTCTCTCAGGCAGCTTCAGAAGCCAGATTAAGGTGTTCCTTCTAGATTTCAAAGGAAATAGCTGATCAGGCTTCAGAAAAGACCACATGTGGATTTCTGAACTTCTGTGAAATGTGAGCTCCTCAGGGACAATGCAGGCATCAAAGTTCAGGATGCAGAAACTAAGAGCTGGAGACAGAGCCTTTTGGCTGAATAGACTTGTCCGTAGGACAAATTTCCAGAGAAATTAGAATATAATTAGAAATTGCTGGAGTGCTTTACTTGGTGAAAAATTCTTTCCATCGTTAAGAACAATGCTTACGACACTAATACCAGTAAATTTCTACCCCCGTTCAAAAGGGGGAAGTTATTAAAGTAAGATGAAAACAAAACACAAAAAAAAGTCTCCCCAAACAACCAAAAATACAGAAGAGTTTTTTCCTCACAAGAAGAGGCAGGCTAGACGTTTGAGTAAGTGTTCTGGAAATTTCATCATTTTTATCTCTTACGCAATGTTTAGGGCAGCAGATATCATGTCATCCAAGGCTATGCCTTTTTTTTTTTTTTAATGTCATCAGTATGTGGACTTTGGTGTCAATACATTGTTGAAAAATCTATGTCAGAAAAGCAAGTCAATGTTTCTGGCTTTCAATATATTTTTAATGAAGCTTTATATGAAAGAAGTAAGACAATATTTATGTCTTTATCAAGTAAAGGCTCCTATACATAGTGGAATATTTTACAAATGTTACTTTAAAAGGTGAAATGCAAAGCAATTTCCTTTTTCTTTTCTTTCGCTGTGGTTGTTTTGTTAAAAAAAGGTGAACAGGACAGATATCAGGAGGTGTTTCCTGTTTGTGCAAACAGATGACAAGTTGGCATTAACCATCTACAGGAGATAATATTATCAAAATATCTTAACCACATGCATCACTTTCAAGAGGATTTTTGTAAAGCTTTTTCTTAATTTCTTTTGAAATTAATCTAATTAAAATATGTGCATATCTGAAAGCTACATAACTGGATATTTGTTAATTGCCCATAATACAACACTTTTATTTGTCAAGCTTTGGATAAGAAGTGCTTTTACAAAATATGCCATGGCCAGTATGTACATGGGAAACGGGTTGGTCTGTTTTTCAAAAGAGAAAGGAAGGAGAATATCTGAAAAGAAATGGCATAACTAGGGTTTAGCAGGCTATACAATCAGAGATACTTGCTAGGTCTAGCTATTTCTTCCTTATTCTGTAGGAAAGGAGGATGCTTCTTTCTTGTAAATGGAATTGTCCCAGGCACCATTAAAAGAAAAAAAACAACAACCCAAATTTAAAAAAAACATAAAGGATGTGACCTCAGAAGGCACAGCTTCTGTACGTAAAGCCTTGGCAGCTATCCAAGAGTAAATCATCAATATGGCATTTCCTTAACAACCTTTTCTGTGATAAAGAGTCGCTATTTTCCCATTCCCTTAGTCTAGTCCGTTTTTAAATCTCATTCTTTGGTCATCTCACCTTGTGACGAGTTTGTTGTCTTCCTGTGACGGAAGTTCCAACATCACCAGCGTTCTCCTAATCCACTTCCAATAGTGATTTATTAGAGACTGTTAAAGTTATTTCCTTGGTGTCTTTGTCTCCTATCAGGCAGTAACAAAGAACTTACAATCAACTGATTCACTCAGTCTGCACTGCTAAACCAAAGGAAACTTCTGAATTTTTTTATAGTTAAAAAATTACAGCATAGGTTTAAAAGAGGGAGAAAGGTTTATAGGCCTTTCTGAGGTGTACCTTGTCATCCTTCTAGTCAAATAATTAATGAAACAGTGCTTTTGTCAAGTCTTTTTCCTGATTACGCATTGAAGACTAAGTTGTGAACAGAAATAAGGGCCCAGGCACCAAACTGTGCACAGCATTTTTTTTGAATTGTAGTCTGTAGAATTTTTCAGTGCTTCTCATTCTCTAGGAGTGCACCTGCACTAGCTGCTCCCTGACACTGAAGATCAGGACCAAGAAAAATGTTGCCTGAGATAATCTCAGTGCAAGATATCTCAAGTCTGTCAGTTGTGGAATCTGGCTCTGGATGGAAGAGGTTTAATGCACCCTCCTTACCTCATCCCAGGTCATGTTAAGTCCTGGCCCCCAAACCATGTAGTGTTGAATTTAATTCTATTTATAACAAATTGCAAACCAGAATCACAGAAGAGCTGCCTGGATTTCACTAAATGGATTAGACTGGAACACACTTGTCACTGAAAGTGCTGCTTGGGAAAGGAGCTTATATACTGATCCTTGAGCGTTCCCACTGCTTAATTGTTTTGTACCACTCCAGGGAGCACTGTTATCTGAGACAAGGCTTCTGTGGAGAGTGAGAAGATTGGTGTGAGCTCCTCTGGGATGCTGGGTGCTGGTGCTGAGGGTCAGGTATAACGTGAAGAGCTTGAATATGGTTTGTTGATTGCCCAGAAGGGACTCTCAGATGGTTTAGAAGCATCACTTAACATAAATCAATCAGACTGGATATCTTCATGTGAAGTCTTCCTGACTTCTCACGAGTAAGTGTGTTAGCACAATGTAAAACCACTGCAGTAGAGAAATGATCATAAAATTATGAAGGGAAGGTCTGCAAAATAATTTCTCTGAGGCAAGAAGGAATATCAATCTGGAAATCTTCTGTGCATTTTTTAAACTGGAATTTGTGATATTTACTTAATGTAAGACGTTATTTGGTGTTTGATTTGGCTCGATTTAAAACAGATCTTCACATATATCTGCTCTGATAGTTAAGGTTGTCTGAAGGTCTTTGCACAGTCACCATCCACACTGTAAATCCATAGCCTTGATCTCCATCTTCTATGGAGTTAAGACATTAGCTGCACTTTCCAGTTTTTCCTTACCTTTATGAGATTCGCCATTACCAGTCCCATAGTTCCTGCTGTAATTCCTTGAATTTCTGCTCTTTTGATCCTGTCCTTGTGTATGTGCGTCATCTAAATATAGGCACAACTGTGAAGGGAAACAATTTTCTGACAGTTAAGATAAAGAATCATAATGCTCCTGGCTTTGGTGCAGTTTGAAGTAATACACAGATGAGAAGTGGACCATAATGTTGGGATTAATCCTAACCATCAGTGGTCACATACCATTAAATGTTGGATATTTTTCCCTCATTAATATAGTTAAGAATTGGTAGATTATGTTTATCACAGTTTCTAAAGGTAATTGATATACTCTATTTTGATGTAATTTGTCTAGTCTGTTTTTTCTGGGAAGGGGTTGGTGGTCTTCACTTGGAAATCTTCTGAATGCTTCAGTCAACATCTGTAATTTATCAAAGTATCTGCTGTAAACCTTCAAAACTAATTAGTTAGATTTGTAAGGAAACTGCCATTCTTACTGGAAGTAATGAATTCTGTGTATGTTAATGCAAACTGTATTGTAAGGTAAGGTAAGGAAGCAGACAAGTCTCTCTCAAGAGTTAGGTGACAGAGCACAGGACAGGGAGGATCCAAAACAAAACTGGAATAGGCAGCTCAGTATTGAAGCTCGGGGCACTGCTGGAAAGGTGCCTTTATTTTGGTCTTCAGATACACTGGAATAAAGGTAAATTAATGTTTACTGTAGATTTTATGCTTGATGTACTTTATTCTGTATGACTTACTGTGTTTCAAAGGAATGTATCACAGTCCTGTTAGTATTTTTACCAATTCAGTGTGAATGACTTGTGGCAGCATTACTTTCTCCTCCTCAAGTCATCTCTAAATAATAAAAAACAGGTAAAGCAGCATTAGTGTAGTGTTCTTGCTGAACTATATAACTTAGTGGACTGTGAGAAATTCAGTTAATGAATTAAAACTCAACATAATTTTGAGCTATGGGAAATTATAGGTGGGGAAGTACAGGATGTGATTTCCCAAGACCAGAAGGTAGTGCAGTGGTGTCAGTAGAAGATCTGAGGATCCCTCTTTCTCCTTAGGCTTACACTCCAAACCAGTTCTCCTTTTCACTATGTTGTGCTGTTCGACTAACACAAGACATACATAGAGTCCTTTGGTCAAAACATCACAATTGTTAAGCAAATGTTTTATACAGTATGGGAAATTTAGACACATGATTTTTTTATATTCAAATTCATTAACAGTGGAAGCTCTGTCTTGAGAATCGGTTATGGCTTCTGGCTATTCCACATCTTCACAGGGAAAAATATATAGTATAGAAGGGAATAAGAACATTTCTCAAGCTGATGTTTCAAATCTCATGACTCTTCAAATGCCTTTTTAAGTGTGCAGTTGTACTGCCCCCTGTGGTGTCTGGGCTGATTGGGTCTCCTCTGGAGAGCAAGGAAGGAAACAAAGGAAAGAGCAGGAATGCTAAATAATTCTTTTTTTCTGTGGTCTAGGAGCATGTTTAGCTGTTGCTGATCTGATTGAGCAGAAGGGATTTAATACTCTGAGGGTACATAAAGGCAGGAAGAGCATTCTGTGAGACAAGAAAAAACTCTCGTAAGAGGAAGGCCTTCTGAGAAACAATGTTGTAGTTCTAAAATAGAGAAACTAGAGGAAGGAAGGTCATGTCCTACATACACAGAAAGGGAGGGGGATCTTCTCCATAGTAACCGGAGAGCAGGGGAGGAGGAAAAGGACAACATAAACTGCAAAAGATGTTTCAACAAACTGTATAGAAAAGAGATATTTGGTTCCTCTTACCTGCTCAATGGGTCTGTGGGTTTTGTATGATACAAAATCCCTTCAAAAATGTTCGTTTAAGCTAATGAAATGAGGATTCATTATTTCCAGACAGTTCTGAATCTTGTACTTCAGTATTTCTGCTTTGTATTCTAAATGTCTTACTACTACAAGAGTTGAAGCTTGGTTGTTAAGAGAAAGTTTCAGTTCTGTGATTTGCACCGTACCTATGTTCCTGCAGTGTGTTTGCATTATTACTGTGTAGTTGCAAGATGTTTTGGCACTGGAACGTAGCCAGGTTTTGCAACAATATTTAATACACAGAAGTTAGGTAAATGTGGTAGGTCTTTAAGTCACACTGGTGTCGCAGAAGTAGTCACTTGCATTGAAGTCACAGGTGTCCTGAAGCTTGGGCTTTCTCTGAGTTTCCTGATGTGCTTTTGAAGATGCACTGATGTCTTGGATTAGAGACAAATATCCTAGGTGGAAAGCACTCCGAGCAGGTGCCTCCCCCACCGCAGAGGTTTCTGGCACCCCTCCCCCCACAACACAGAATATCTCAGCCTAAAGTGGAAAGAACTGTTTAATTAACAGACCACACAGTGGAAAGGGAAAGGGGAAAAGGGGTCAGAAAACCTGAACAAACAGCTGATGAACTTAGTGTCCTTTTCCTCAGGCGTAGCTTCCCCTTTCCGGGGGCCCCGAAGGGGCTAGGTGAAGTTCCTCCGGTGGCTCCCTGGACGACTCTCGTCCGCTGTCCCCCGGGGCTCCTCAGGTTCTCGGATGAGAAAGCAAGTCGAAGAAAAGGGTCCAAAACGATGAAAAACAATCCCAGGGAGGAAAAAACAAACCAAGCAGCAGCCACACCAGTAGCACCAGCCACCAGCAGCAGCAACTGACTGAGGGAAAAAAAAAAAACAGTGTCCTTTCCTTCTCACTCCCCTGTAGGAGAGCCGGGGAAAGTTTCAAAACATCCCGCGCTGGCGGCAGAGCTCCCAGCTGCGGGACACAGTTAAAGCTACAGGACCATATTTCTGGTCAAGCATACAAAACGATAGGGAATACAAGATATCATTATGCCACCCCAGGACAACTGAGAAGGCCCTTTTGGTTTTGTACTTCAATTATTTCTTGCACTCTTTTTCCCTGGTTAACTCCAGCAGCAGTCTTGCAAAGCACTTGCAGGACCTGCTGTTGCAACTCTGCCAGGCAAATCCCTATTAATAAGGACAGCTGTCTTTCAGCGTCAGAAACTTAGCACTGTACTAAACCGGATCTATCCCAATGGATGCGAAACATCCTTTCTTCCTTCTGGTAGCACTTTTCCTTAGTTTGCAGTGATTCCTTGAATTAACTAGGAAAGCAGTAACCAGTCCAATTTTTGCTTCATAAGAGACTATGGCAGTTTTTGTTGTTTAAAATGAAGTACTTAAACATTTGCTTTCATATTATGTGATATGGATGATCTTTTTGTTTAAAATATTTGTAGTTCTTTTTGCAAAGACTGACAGCACTGTCTGCTTTCAGGGTGGGATGATTAACTGGAATAGACTGTTTCCTCCTTTACGTCATAGACATAATGCAAATTATCAAGATCATCGCCCGTCTGAACAAGGCATACCTCCACCTACTGAGGTTTCCGAAGAGCAGGTAAACACTTTCTATTTTAAAATGGAATTAAAATGGTTAGGAATAACTCTACTAATATTTTATCATCTGTTTACACAGTTTCGCTAACGCTCTCTATAGCAGCACAAATTAGAATATAAGGTAATGCTCACTATACAGAGGCAGCGTATTGTCATTACCAACCAAACCAGAGTTACAGAGCTACGCAGGAGTTTCTGCTTTTATGTGTTACTGCTTGTATTTTGTATTTAAAGATGTGATGGTGTCAGTAGTGGAAACTGTTGAAATCTGATAAAAATAAATGCTTCAAAGAAGGAAAAATGATAAATAGATTTCATTATTTGTCTTGTAGACATTATCTTCACTGAAGTCCCCAGCTTAAGTTTCCAATTCAGTCATTAGGTTTTTATAAATAAGAATATTACACCAGCTGTGAACTGCAAAATGCATTTGGGCTAAAACCTGGATGTTTCCCTCAATAATGTGGTTGACTGATTCCTTATACTGATGCCACCGAGAAGTTTATGTCCTTTCTGTCAAGTATAGATTTAGACTTCTAGACTTTTGTTGATAGTTTTATTCTCAAAAGAGACAATTATTTTTTCAGAAATTTAAGAATTTAAGATTAGTCTTTTTCCTGCATTCAGGATTTATTGAATGCAATCAAGTTCTCCAGTATAGCCTACCTGCAGTTAGCTGTATTGGCCATTTTATGGTTTAAGATCCCTGCTGCCCTTGTAGAAGTGTAGGTTTCTTTCCTTTTTTCCTTTTTTATAAGGTCATAAGTCAACACTTGGTAGCACCACTCTCATTTTTAGTTAAAACTGAGCTTGTCCCAAACAGAAATCTTTTCTGTCATCTCATTTCTAGCTTTGACTCAATGTTAGATTATGTCCAAAATGTTCAAAACTTTAAACTGCACCTTTGACTGCAAACCTGCTGAGCTACATCCAGAAAGAAAAGAAAGAAAAAAACGAACAAAAAGCCAAAAAACAACAAAACCCCAACTAATGAACAAAAAAGGAAATAAAAACCCCACACCAAAAAGCACGTTCTGAGACAAAACCCAGAAACTTCGTTTTGGCTGGCCTGAAAGCCTTCTCAGTGTGGGATGAACCAAAAGATTTCCCTGCTGGACTGGCTTACTTATTTGTTTTATTGATGAATTCTGCTTATGGGGACTTCTAGTTTTGGGCTGAAACTAATGAAATAGTTACTCTGACATATGCAAGATTCTTACCCAAGGCCTTTAGGCCCAGATTTATGAAAGGAATGTACACTTACATTTTCTGATGCATTGAGGATGTAGGGCTCACCTGATTGCTGTTATTTGCAATGCACTCTGGTTACCCTGCAAAGAAAATGTCATTGAAGCACCTTTGATTTTTCAGGACTGTAGTAACAACAGCAGTTGTCTTAAAATGGCAGAAATGTAAGGGTTTCATCTGTTCTTCACATTAAAGTTTGTGAGCATTTGCAATGCTTTCAGTACAAAAATCTCTGCATTTCTTGTAGGGTTTTAGCACCTTAAGTTACTGTTGCCTGTTATACATCTCTGTTTCCTGGAGCTGGATTCAGTTCCTGTGGTTAAAATACACTCAGATGAAAAGAGGTTTTTGTTGTTACTATTCCCCATGATGCTTGATGGATATTTCTGTGAATAGGAACGTTGCAATTCCATCCACCACTTCTTAAGGTTAGAATTCATGGCGACGGCAGTAAAAACCTTACTTCTGAAATGTGTTTCTGTGGTTAGCTTTTATTCCACTGCCTGGCCTTTTTCTCATAAAAAACACACTCTTAGATGAAAAATAAGAGTTACAGATTACAAAATCGAGTTCAGAGTAAAACTATTGGTGCAGAAGTGTCAGAAGTAACAATTCATTTCTCTCCCTACAAGAAGGTGATAAAGTGGCATTGGGTTGTGAGCTTGATGTTCTGACAACCAAGGCAGCTGTTCTCAAACATGTTGTGATGATGTGTTTGTATTAAGAAAAGGAGGACCTGCTGCTCTGGGTAAACTTGGCAGTTGTATACTTCTCAGTAAGTCACTAAAGCAGAGATGACTAAAAATACTGAAAGTTCTGGAGGTGTCTTAGGGGAAAGAAAAGCTGCTTTTGGTGGCAACTTTCTTTTAAGAATACTTTCAGTTCTAGTGCTGCACATTGGTCTTGCACCCTGGGAAGATTCCTCTTGAGACGTAAACAGCTTCTGCTGCGTTCCTGCTGAACTTCACTCTGCTGCTGCAGGCTCGCTGCAGGCAGAGGAGGAGCAGCAGTAGCTCTGTGACAGCTCCGGTAGCCCAGGACTTCCAGGTTCAGGAGCTGCAGTGTCTGGTCACAAGGCCCTTTGAAGCAGGATGAGGAATGCTTTATGCTGCCAGTGGCCACAGTTAATTTTATAGACCATTCCTTGCCCCCTCTCACTTTGTTTTTCCACTTCTGGAAGATTAATTATACAAGTGAATGAGTTATATTGTGACTTTCTGTCATACCAAAGTGAGACTTGTAGATTTTAAATGTACTTTTAATTGGTATTTAACCATAAATTAAATTTGGTTATGCATGCATTGCCTTTTTACATGTTGTGCTTTGAATATCTGTTAACACAGAGCACAAAGGTTAGGTGTCAAGTATGTGATATTATAAAGAGGGCTGGTCGAGTGATTATTGATTTAATAAAATCACTGTCTTAATGTGCCTTTTTCCATGTAATTCTTCCATCAGATGTCATTGATTTTTGTTTTGCAGAATTTTTTTCCAAAAAAGTGCTTTTTTGAGTATATGTAGAAGCCCTGCAAGGATTTTACTAAACCATTGTTAAGTATTGCACTGCCTCTATTTTGGACTAACTAAAGTTTATTTAAAAAACTCCAACAACTAGAATGAATAGTTTTGAGGTTTTTTAATGCCCTCTGGAGAAATAGGTCTTTTCAAGGAAAAGAGCTGAAGATGTCTGGATAGGTTTTTGCATCTGCTCTACAATTCCATATTTTGGTCAGTGTTGGTTTCTTGAGATCCTGTCCTTGCTGAGAGCAGCAAACTCCCAGATCAGGCTGTAGTTGTCATGTGTGGTACCACACTTCGGATTTTACTGTTCTTTCAAAACTGGACCAGCCAGGAAAATACAGGTGTGGCATTTTCTGCAATTGGCTTTGAGTTAAGTAGTGGGAAATGGTCATCTCTATGGAAACGTTTTGAAGCACCCTGTCCCAGATTGGTCTTTGATCAGTGGAAAAGCAATTTCTGACATGATTTGATTAATGTACACACAGTGTGAATAAAACTCTGGTTTTAAAGTGGTGCTACTTTATTTCTTTTCCAGGTCGCACGACTTATGGAAATGGGTTTTTCCAGAGGAGACGCTCTAGAAGCTCTGAGGGCTTCAAATAATGACTTAAATGTAGCCACTAATTTTCTACTGCAGCACTGATGGTTTTCTGTGTGAAGGAACTTCACTTGATGGTTTGTACATGCCTGGGAGAGGATCAAAGCCACCTGCTGGGCAGACTCACCAAGGTCAGCCCCGCAAGAGCGTCAGAAGAGAGAAATGGCTCCGCGTGACTGGTGACTCAAAGTGATGTTAAAAAATGACGTGAACTGTTCCCAAGCCTTCGGATCACTTGGTGGTTTCTAGTCTGGCTATCCTCTTCAAAGTAACTTTAGTTTCTACTTGTTACTGGATATCACCTAAATTTATTTTTAAAATAAAATAGGTGGGATTTTTCTTGTAAATCCTTGTTAGACGTTATCAGACTTAATGACTAGGAAAAGAAGCTCCAACAATTACAACTAGATTTACCTGTCAAGAAAAATTGTATTTTCTTCATTTACAAGTCTAATTTCTCTAGCTTATGTGTTATTTTACAGTACTTGATTTTTTATTACAGTAATAAGAGATTTGAAGATCATTTTATTTTCAACTCAGTAAAGGGTTATGGGACTATTATGTCATTCTTTGCAAAGTTTTATTAATGCCTGTAATATTTTATTTCTCAAATTTCTTTTTGAATAAAAGTTGTCATTCAGCACATAATAGACAGATAGGATGAGAGAAAATTCACGTGTGTATGGCAAGCTATGGCAAGTGACCACTGTAAATTTGAATTTTTACAAACTGCGTGAACCACTGTTCAAATACGGGTCGTGAAGATACTCACTGGAAGCAATAAAGGTGAATCGAATGATGCAATAAGATCAGAACTGGAATGACTTGAATGACTTCCATGGCTGGTTCAGAGAGGACTTCTGTAACAGTGGATGTATGTGGTATCCTATGTGCTGCTTTCATTTTTTTTTCAGCTGGCTACATACTGTCTTTAAAGAAAATGATAAAAAGCTAACTTTTCTATATATAGTTCTAGTTTTCTAGTGTCAGAGATGAGAATGGCCCTGCATTTTCTGAATCCTCACTGTCTGAAGAAACTTAGTGTTGACCACAGGCTGGAACACTGATGTTAGGGGTGATTCAGGCTGGCATAGGAGGCAACAGGATGGAAATGCCAAGCTTGTGCAATGCCGGCTTTGCAGTTTAGATTGATTCCTGAATCAGCTTGCTTGGCTTGACTCTCAGAAGTGCTCAGTATTAGCACCTTAGGAGTTGCAGGAGGTGGGGTGGAGAGAGGGGAACATCTCTATAAAATCAACCTGAAGGAATACAAGATTCCAAAGTGCAACTCTGTGAAACCAATCTACACGTGTATCACATGCATTTCATGTATGTTTCTGTATGTACTCGTGTTTGTACAGCGTGTGCATATGTGTCTATTTATATACACACAGGCATATTTAATACATACATACATTTAGAGTAAGATATAGCTCATAAGCATAACAAAGGCAGTAATGGATGCATAGGGGAGGAGGTGAAAGAATACAGGAGACAGAAGGATGCTTTGGAAATCCAGATGAACACTGTGTACCACAGTACACATCTTTGAAGTCTCACTTGGCCTGGAAAACATACCAGGAAATTACAGGACAAGATTTCGGGAGAGTGAGAGATAATCTTTCTTTTCGTTTTTTAATTGACTGATAAAATGGAGAGAAGTCCTTCAGGCTTACAAGTCCTTATCTACATATTGCATCAAATTTGTGCAGCTTTCAGCACATTATAATTTTTAATTAAGTAAGTGCTTTGTATTTATTTGTTTGGTATTTTCCTGTGGGTGAGGTAAGGGGTTTTTGGAATGGCAATGTGTTTAATCTCCTTTAGGGTTTGGCTTGGTTCTGTTATCTTGTTACTTAGGCCAGGCCTGCTTTTTAATTGAAAGGTTTTGCTTGTGTGAAGCTGAGGCTCTGTGTGTGTGTAGGCCACAAACTTCTGTACGCAGGAGATGCTGGAAACCTGCTGTCTTAGAAAGCAAAGAATACATGTGGGAAAAATAAGTCCTACCATAATTTGTATATGCAAACTAGTTAAATGTTTTGAAAAAAGTACAGGTTTTAATTTTGAAACATACTGATTCTTCCTTCATAAATATTTTATCCAAAAGTAGCAATAAAGACTGGTGAGTTACTTCAAAAATCAAATTCTGTCTGTAGGAAATAAAAGTCCACCTATCCCAGGGTAAATAAACATGTGCCCTTTTCAGACATTACCCTGCTCTAGGCACAAGCACAAAAGAGCATTATTCCTTGGAATTTTAACACATGTTGAGTGGCATATGGGGTATGTAAGGGGATATTCTCCAAGTCTAAATCCTTACTGTTGCCTGTACAGGAGGTATTCAAATGTCACAGTTGTGTGGAAAATCCCATTTTGCTGGGCATTCTGCAAAACATGGTCAGACATAAGGGGTAAAATGCAGGTCTTGGTGATGTCAGTTGAAAACTCCCCTTGACAACTGTGAGAAAAGTTTGTGCTCAAAATGCTTTCAGAGTTGTGATTTCCAATTAAAAAAAAAAAAAAAAAAGAAAAAGTGGTAAAAGGAGGGGTCTCAGATGCTGTTGAAAACAGTTCTTGTTTCATTCAAGTACCATAGAAGAAAGATTCACATGTTAGAGCTGGAAAACAACTCAGTTTCCACTTATAGGTGAAATTTTCATGAACTATTCCTGGGAATGAGGAGTGTGTTCTTCACAGCCTACGCAGGGTTTATCTGATACAGTTTTGCATGTCTCTTCACACAGTCTCTAATGTGTGTGTGACAGAAGCCATCTTTTTGGGCGGCACGAGAAGGCTGAATATTTTTCTGCGTATTGAATTTTAAGTCCCTAGAAAATTCACTCTAGTTCTAGTAAAGCCAAGATTTGATATTTTGAAATAAAAGTACTTGCTGCTGTTAAAATTTCCCTACTAGACTGGGAATATCATCTCGTGAGACAGCACTGGAGTAACGTGTTGGGGACTTTCCTAGACGGTTATGTGACACTTTGAAATACACCCACAGTGAGGTTGATATTTGTGGAAATCTACCTAATAAGCTACCAGGTTCAGGTTCTCAAGCCTTAGCTTTTTGCCAACATGGAGACTGATTGTGCTCAGTACCTACCAAAACCATTTTGCTCCCTCAAAACAAGTGTTAAAGGCTGCCTGTTACTAAGCAAGCACAGGGACTGTCACAACTGGTTCATGCACCAGCCTGTGCTGTCTAGCACTTCCCAGTGCCTTTTGGAACATGTGATGGAGAAAAGGTCTTGTTATTTTTGTCTGGAACAGAAGAATGAGCCAGAAAAACTTATTGCAAGGTACTGAGCAAAGTTTCTGGCTCTCCTGTTTGTATGTATATGTGTATATATATGATTATATATATGCATATATGTGTGTATGCATATGTATATCTAGACAGTGTGAGTGAGAATATTTATGTATTGGTTCGATGAATTTAAGTGGAGCTAAGACTTTGTTAAAGAAAATTAAAAGTATTCAAAGACACCCCTCTCTCTAATGTGTGTATTTGGAGTATGTGTGCAGTTGTGAAGGCACCCAGCTTTGGAAACACTCCATACTACAACTCCCATGCTATGGGGGGAACTGCATCTGTTTGAGGATGAATAAATGTCCAGCATTCATTTGAACTAATAGAGGGATTTGATACAAAAGTGCAATTAATTTCTTGTGTGTTCTTCTACAAGAAAAACCTAAATGAGATCAGCTTTCTTTAACTGGGTGGCCACAGTAATCAGTATTTTATGTAAAAAATGAGTGTAAGTACTATTTTACTAGCAGAGTTACATGAACACACAAACTCTATATGTGTTTATATTATATGCATGCATATGTATATATATATGGGGAGGTGCTTACTTAAAAATTGTGGTTTAATTTTTAGTAGGATTACATTCCTCCTGTTTCCATATATAAAGGGATTCTTTGACCACAGAAAGTCCGCTCTGAAACTCAAAGAGGGTGTGTTCTGTGTTCCAACAGTGTCCAGTGCAAATATGAGGTGAGACACCGGTGATGGGAGCAGAGGAATGGTATGAGCAGACAAATGGGTGTGACTGGTGAAAATATCAACACATTGGTAGTTCAGCTGTTTTCATTTGTTTTCCAGAGGAGAGTTTTAAGAGGAAGAAGACAGTCTGACTCACACGTGTTTGTAGGGGACTGCTTCTAAACCTGAATGGTTGCAATGGAGAAGGTAGAAATATACATACTTTTAAAATTCCAGGTGAAAAATTCCAGGGTCGTGGTTGAACTGAAGGCAGGATCTGGCCTTCTGGCTGAGGATCGGTAGGGACCATAAGTGTTACATAAGACTGGCAAAGGAAAGGACTTGGGGGAGATGAGGCAGGTGGAACTGAGCAGACCCAGAGAGTTTAGGAAAGAGGAGCAAAGAAGAACTGAGGACAGAAAGAAAAGACCTGCTGAGAGAAAGGGGACACTGTTGCATTGCACTTAGTTCAGTTTTAAAAGAATATACAGGATTCCATGTGGAAAATGAAAATATGCAAGGTTGTGGCTAATCTTGTATTGCAAATCTACTTCTTTTTTTTTCAGGGGTGTCTGATAGGGGAATCCTCACATTTTATTTGGTCAGTTTTGCAGGAAGTGGTACTTACAGCAAGAGAGAAAGCAGAGTAATCCCAGCAACTGGGCAGTAAAACAAACCCTGAAGCCACTCGTATGTGAGAATGCAGATGCTTCTAGCTTTAAAAGCACAGTTAGTCCTGACTTCTCCTGGCACCCCATCCCAGCTGAGGACAGACCTCCTCCAGAAAGGACACAGCTCCTTCCAGGTCCTGCTGCTGTTCCCACCAAAGGTGATTTATAACTCCCCATTCCATGAGAGCACACCACCTGTGTAAGGGAAGTGGATTGAGAGCTTGTGCTTGCCCCTCACTGCTTCTGGTCATTTGCTTGTGGGGGGCAGAGGCACACATGCACCTCTGAGGAGAAAACACTTGCCCACATTGCTTGGCCTGATCAATAACTCTAGGGCTTGTTATTTGGCTATGAAAAGCTTTTATTTTTAGTAAATATGTGCGGTTTTACATTACAGTATTTTACTGGCTTACAAAGATGGCTTACAAATGTTATGTATGATATGCAATAGTTTCAATGCAGGACAATTTCAAGCACAGCTCAAAGAGGTGTGTTGCACAGCACAGGGAGTTTACAAACAGGTAATGTGTGACTGCAACTCGGAGCTGTTGTCCTCCAGTGCTCTCCTGGAAATTTTTGCTTTTAGCTGAAAGTGTAAGTTGGGAGCCACGACTAAGGAAAAAAAGAGCAGTGCTGTTTGAGCTCTGTCCAGCCCCCCTGCCATGGGCAGGGACACCTTCCACTAGACCAGGTTGCTCAAAGCTCCAGCCAGCCCAGCCCTCGAGCACTTCCAGGGATGGGTCACCCACAGCTTTCCTGGGCCACCTGTTCCAGTGTCTCACCATCCTCACAGTAAAGAACTCTGTCCTAATACCTTATCTAGATCTGCCCTCTTTTAATTTGAAGCCATTCCCCCTCATCCTGTCACTACAGGCTCCTGTCAAAACAGGCCCTTGTCAAAATTCCCTCTCCAGCTGCCTTGTAGGCTTTAGGTACTTAGCTTTCCAGTGCTCTAAGGTCTCCCTGGATCCTTCTCCAGGCTGAACACCCCAAGTCTCTCATCCTGTCTTCAAAGGAGAGATGCTCCAGAACCTGGATCATCTTGGTGGCCCTCTTCTGGACTTGCTCCAATAGGTCCACGTTGTTCCTGTGCTGGGGACCCCAGATGCAGTGTTCCAGGTGGGATCTCACCAAAGCTGAATAGAGGGACAAAATCATCTCTCTTGACCTGCTGGTCATGCAGCTTTTGAGGCAGCCCAGGATACTCTTGTGATGCAGCCAGTATATACTATATCGTGTATCTGTACATACGTTACCTATTGTTGTGTGTCCACAAAGTGCACTCTTTGCCCTTAGATAAAAGTGAAATGTCTCTTCTTAGAAGACAGTACGGCAGCAGTCGGCTGCAGAAAAGCAATACCTGAGTACTGTGCAGGAAAAACTCTCTGCATGGAATGCCTTCAGACCCCAGTGTGCTGCTGTGTGCTTCCCATACATGCCACAAGCTCTCAGCGTACAAAAGGCGCCGTGCTCCTACGGGGCAGCAGACGCGTGGGGGAAGCACCAGCCGCATCACTCATTGTCTTCTTACATCCGTGGGTGTATTTTTAACACCGAGTAAAGGTTTCGACTCCCTCTTTCGGCGGGAACCGGCTTTGTCCCTCTCGCCTGGAGGCACCATGGGGCAGGGACTGCACCCTGGGGCTCCCTCTGCCACCTTTGGGTACCCCCAGCCGGGCGCCTCCGGGGTCCGCGCCCTGGCAGAGCCAGGGCAAGGTGGAGGCAGCAGCCAAGCAGAGCCAGTGGAGAGCTATTTGAAAGACATGCAGCTGCTGCACTCGGGGACGTGGTTTAGTGGTGGTCTTGGCAGTGCTGGTTTAATGGTCAGTCTCGATGATCTCAGAGGTCTTTGCCAACCTAAGTGATTCTGTGCTTCTGTGATTCCAAGGGATCGCCGGCAGGTCAAAGTGTGGCACTGGGCGGTAGCTGCTGGGCCAGCGGGCCCCAGCGAGCATCATGCCATGAGCTTGGACCGAGCAGGGGAACGGTGAAGTGTAGGATAATGTTATTGTGCCTCTAGACAGAATGCTGTGTGTGGTTTCTCTTCAATTTTAGAGAAGGGGTCCATTTTCAAGCAGCCAGGGACCACCTGCAGGTGGGCAAGCTAGTCTGGGCAATACAGGGCTCCCTAGAGTTCTCCTTTGCCCAGACTCCTCTTCGCCCATTCTGCCCAAGTCCCTTCCCTTTCCATGCCATGAGTGTTCCCTCAGCTCCAGCTAATTGCCTACTGTCCCCGGGAGGGTATTTTCAAAAGCAAAGGAGCCCAGGTTGGCATCCATCCAGAGGAAGGCCGGATCCCTCCCGTGTTTTGCAGCACTGCACCCAACTCTTCAGCCGATTTCCTACTCCAAAGGCTCCTACTGGTGGCAAGAGGTGGAGGTACCATTCTTAATAAAGTACTTCCGAGAATAACAGAGTCCAATAAGGAGCAAACGAGGTTATGTTTATACTCCATGTTTTCCTGAAAAGGCTTGGCCATAGATTGGCTTTTTCCCAGCTGTGGGCTGCAGCCTGGCAAAACATCTTGATGCCTTGGTCTTGGGAAGGCGGGTTGGCCACTGCTGCAGACCCGTGCTCCGGGGTTCTCAGGGGAGACCAACAGCTACGAACAACTTCTCCTGTGGGAGACCACACAGTCCTGTGGGAATTTGAGTTACAAAGACAGCAGACCCAAGCTCTTCATAGCACGAGTAGGTGATGTAAGGGGCAACAGTCAGAAGCTGTGGATGGGGAGGTTCAGACATGGCAGTGGGAAAAATGTTTTTAACCAGAGGGCAAAGCAGCATGGGAACTGTCACCTCAGCAAGGGGACCCTCCTTGCCTGGCATTTCCAAACCTTGTCTGGATGAAGCCATGTCCAGCCTGACATTGTGCCAACCACAGTCCTGCTTTGGGTAGGCTATTGGATGAGGTGATGCAGAGATTCCCTTCCAGCCATCACTTCCTGGACACGTTAATAGGACAACATAACTGTACAGCAACTACCAGCCTAGCCGGACTCCTTCAAGGGTGTTCAGACCACTGGGATCCTTATATTATTGCATCCCAGTTCTTTCTTGTCCATTGTTATATGCTTTTCAGGACAAAGGCTCTCTCCAGGTAAGCACTGAGGTTAGACCTGCTTTGAAGAGGGCTCAGATAGCCTCCAGAAAGGACCTACTGGAGTCCATTTCCCCCCTGAGTTATTTTAGGCATCTCTCTTAGTCAGCCTCCAGGATGCTACAGTGGCCCATACCATAAGTAAAACCATCGCCATCCCAAAGGTCATTCATGTGCATTTAAAACAATAAAGGGCTGCACGTGACTATTGGTAACTTTCTAGGCATAGAAAAGGTTATTACCTCAAAGAATGATTTGTATTAATCAAAAGCATCTGTTCATGAGTTTCAGGTATACTTTTCAGCAAAATAAGCAGCTTTTTTTTTTCCTTTTCCTGTCTCTGTGCATCTCTGTCCCAACTTCGAACAAAAGGCCAGACATGCCAGGAACTATGACATCCTATGTGTGGGTTTTTTATCATAGTCTAGTGATTTCAGAAAAGAGCTGGAGAGGCTCCTGCCAACTTCAAGAGGCACAAACATCACCAGGAAACTGATGCTCCAGGGCTCCTCATCTCGCTCTGGCAATAGTCACAATTAACCCCTCTTAGCAAGGCTCTCAGACTCCTCAGGGCACCAGCTTCAAGGTTAGTCAAGGTCACATAAGGGCACTTTCAGTCCTTGTCCCTATTCCCCCACTCCCTTCAAATTAAGGACTAATGGGAAGGTTTCCCCCATGAGTACATCCTGAGCAGGTTTGCAGCCTTAGAGCTGGGCTGGGATCTAGGCCAGCCCCACCATCCCCTTCCTAGCCGTGGGTCCCAGGGTGACCACAGGTGATGGCACTGCAGTGCCATCAGCTGTGAGGAAGAGCACCCTGGGGAAGAAACAGTCTCCCGAGTGGTGAATGTAGGCAGCAGCACACCCAGGAGCTCTACAAACTCACATCCTCACCCCTCTCCCTCAGGGGAGGGCTTTTCCAGCATCTTCCACATGCCCCACACTTACTGCTTGCCCCATGCAGAGCCCAGGTGCAGGAGTGGAATGCTGGGTGGGGAGAGAGGGGAGCTGCTGTTTGTTGCTGTGGGGAAGGAGCTGTAGGCCATCTTCTGCATGGAAATATCATCTCAGCCTTCTCCTGAAATGCCCTGAGCCTGTCTGTTCCATGCTGTCTGCCCTGAGGCCTGCAAGGATGCTCTTTTAGTGCTCCAGGGGCAGCGCAGGGGAATGGGGCAGAGGGACATCCATGGTGGTCACCAGCATGCCCCGGCCCCACAGGGGATGCGGACAGGAATGGAAGAGGGGTGCAGTGCAGTGCTGGGAAACCTCCAGCTGGGTTGACAGCCAGAACTGCTGCACGAGCTGCCTCCTCTGGGGTTGGGATGAAAAGGTGCCTCTCTGTGCTCCAGGCTGAGCACAGAGCCAGGCATGCAGAGCCAGCCAGAGCTGTGTTCCAGCCAGGCTGGCTTTGCAAGAGCCCCAGGCAGAGGAGTGATGGAGCCTAGTGAAGGTGCTGGTCCTGCAGCTCGACTCTGCCTCCTGCCATCAGGGGTGGTCCATAGTCACAGGCCAGGGCAAAAGGGAGGGGTTGTGCCGCTAGACAGAGACAGAGCCCGGCGGCTGGCTGTTGCTGTTGCTCTCCGAGGGGGTCTTGGCAGTGGAGGAGGTGCCCAGTGAGCCGCTGTTCCTGAAGATGCGGAGCAGCCTCCGCTTGTAGCCCCGGAAGGCGAAGAAGTAGATGATGGGGTCGATGCAGCAGTTGAGATTCATAAATGCCACAGTGACTTGCAGGGACATCTTGAAGGCTTGCTGCTCACGGCAGGATGGCTGGTAGAGGATCTTCCTGACCATGAACTGGACAATGTTGAGATGGTAGGGACTGAAGCAGAGCAGGACAGCCAGCAGCACCACGAGGATGACAGTGAAGGCCCGGTGGTGGTGTCCATTCTTCACTGTCAGTGGGTTCTCCTTGGCTGTCTGGCAGAGCTTGAGGTTGATCCTTGCATAGCACACCAAGATGATGCCCACAGGCAGGAAGAAGCCAAGCATGCAGGCCACCAGGAGCAGGTAGGGCAGATTGGGAATCTCCTCAAAGTCGAAGTACTCCATGCACGTCAGCTTGTCTCCCATCCTTCGCGTCATGGGCCTCAGGAGCAGCGGGGCCGTCTGCAGGAACACCAAGGACCAGATGAGGACACAGATGCCCCTGGCACGGCTCATCTTCCGAACCCTGCCAGGGTGCCTGGTGCGCACCACAGCAATGTAGCGGTCCACGCTCACACAGGTCATGAAGTAGATGCTCACATAGGTGTTCATGTAGAAAATGAAAGCTGTGACCCGGCAGAACCAGTCCCCAAAGGGCCAGTCAGACTCCAGGATGTAGTAGGCGATCCTGCCCGGCAGTGCCAGGGTGAAGAGGGCATCAGAGAGGGCCAGGTTCACCAGGTAGAGGTCGGTGGAGTTGAGTTTCTTCTTCCTACGCTGGAAGGTGATACAGAGGGCCAGGACATTCCCACAGGCACCAAACAGCAGCAGGGTGATGTAGAAAAGGGAGAAGGTGACTTTGGTTGAGAAGTGGTGGTTGTGCACGTTGCAACTGCTCTGGTTGCTGGAGGTGAGGTTGGTGAGCAGGAACATGTCCTCCACAACAGCCATTTCTGCGGTGCCTCACAAGCTCTTGCTCTCTCCCTTGGAATAATAACAGACATGAAAGTTGCAGCTTATTGATAACAGGAGTGGCACCCTTAGAGCTGGCCCTTATCACAAAGCAAAAGCCCTGTCCCCTGCTCCAGCCACCCCCACCCCCAGCAGTACATAGCTCCAGTCATTTGGAAAAATGCTTCTCTTGTGATTTTGGTGAGAGCATCTCAACAGTGGCTGTGACTCATTCTCTTTTTCTTATTACCAGCTCCTCTTAACTTCGTTTTTTTTGCAATCCAATCAATATGAGAAAGGACTGGGGGTGCTGGGAGGGGGAATTGCCTGTCACACAAGTAAGGTCCCAAACTCATCTGGTGGCAATGATGTCACTAACTCATTACTGAGAGGGGAATGGGGAGCTTCATTGAGAAAATGCCCAAAAACTGGAGGGGCCAGGGGCCGGGAGGGCTGGGGGACCAGCAGGCAGAAGTGCTGAGGAGTACCTTCGCACCCCTTGAGCGGGACCAAAGCTGAAGCAAAAGGGAAGAAATTCAGAGAGAAAAAAACCTAGCCATCCCCAAGAAAAAAACCCAGACTTCCCCAAAAATCCCGTGCCTCGTGCTCGTCCGATCAGGGAACTGGGAACACCCCGGCGCCGAACCCCCGCTCTCCGCACGCCCTGCCGCCGCTCGCCCCGCGTTGGGCACCGGCTCCGCGCTCCCGCCCGGGGACAGCGGTGTCCCCTCCGCCGCGGGGCTGCAGCAGCTCCCGGGACGCGCCCCTCGCCCGCTGCTCACCGCACGCTGCCGCTGCCGCCGCCGGGCTCCGCTCCGAGCACTGCCGCACCGCCACGGACGGGACGGGACGGGGAGGGATGGGGAGGGATAGGGCGCGACGGGCGCGGCGCTGCTTCTCGCCCCCGGCGGGCGCGGACCCCGAGGGGCTGAGATGCTCAAACTCGCACGGAAGAAAGGGAAATCGGCCGTTCCTACCTGACAGCGGTGGTGCCGTCGCCTTCTCCACCTCTTCCTGCTTCTCCTCCTCTTCCTCCTCTTCTTCCTTCTCCCCCTCCTCCCGTCCGGTTTCTGGGGGGCTCGGAGCCTCCTGCCCGCGCCCGGCACTCGGGCTCCCCGCCCGTGTGAGCGCCTCCCGGGATTCGCTCACATTATAAAAGTGCCGTGAGGTTTGGGGGTTTTTCTGTTTTGTTTTGTTTTTTTCTTTTCTTAGGGTTAGTAAAACGGTGTGATCTTTCTGAGTGGGGTATTTTTCTTTGGGCGTGTGAGAGGCATGCTGCCGCCGCGGGGGATATTCTCAGTGGTGGCGGCGCTGAAGAAGACAAATGACTGTACCTGCGCGGCAATCGCTCCCAACATCTGAGCCGACTTCGGGTTTTACTCCGAAAACTTCTGCAAGGATGCAAAATGCAACTGAACGATGAAAACAACTTCAGCTCTGGTTCACGTGCCGTCCAGAGTGCTCACCCCGTGCACACACCCATGGCCAGGGCAGCACGATCGGACCACGGCAACTTTTCGAATAAAGTTGTGGCAATTCTTCAAAGGAGCTTAATTGTGCCTGTGGCCAGTGCAAGCCACCCTGTGCCTGTGGTGAAAGTCAGATGTGCCTTTAATACACACACGGAAACATCACCAGGCACAGCTCCTTAAGGCAGAGACTGAGTAGAATGAAACAATTTGCCCTTAGTGGAAAAATATTTTTGTTATTAAGATGATATATTGTGTGGTGAAAGCGGGAAAAAGCCTTGTCCCAGCTGGAACTCTCACGGCAGGCTCTCTTCCCACAGGGTGCTGAGCAGTGGAGAGTTGTGATTTATCCCACAGCCCTATATGTGCGTGTCTTACAGCACAGAGTACTTTCCTTTCCAGCACTTCCCAAAATGCTTGCAGAAGCACAGCCTACCCTGTGACCAGAAGGATGGCCTCACCCAAGGGTACTTTTTTAACTGGAGACCACTGGGGTTTCCAAATCCCAAGAGAAATTTTTATGCTCTTTTTAGTGGCTCTAGGGTTTGGGGTTTTTTTCTGCTGATGGTGATGATCTTGCTGGTTTCTGGTTTTATCACACAAAAAAATTCCTAATAAACCAGGAAATTCCCATCACAGGGCGTTCGGGATGCTACTGAAAAATACTGAACCCAAGACATACCAAAGTCAAGATTACAGTTAAGCTAAACTTAAATACTTCCCTCAGAGTCAGTAAAACTCAACAAATTATTTAATTGCATAATATTTCTAGTGTTTTAAAACAGTGGCATTAAACTCAGTACTAATCTGTGTACTCATGTACTGTGAGTCATCTGTATAGAAATTACACATTATTGTCATGAATTTACTAGAAGTTGAAGGTGCCTAGCAAGAGCAATAGTGAAAATTGGCTAACGAGCATCTGTTAATGGACATACTTTTGTTTCTCGAGGGTTTGTATTATACGGAGGGAAAGGCCTGCTAATAACAGGATAACTGCTGAGTAAATCATTACAAAATATTCCTTAGTAAAATGGGGATTTTCTACTTGCACATCTGTCCAGAGTTAAGCTAATCAGACTTGTGTAGGGCTCAAAAGTTCTTGAGCTGTTTCATCATGATGGTGAAAACAGCCAATGGATTTAACATTAGAGAAGTATTAGCTCTATAGAAATCCTGAGCCCACTCCAGCCAGTGGATCCAGGACCATGCTTTCATCTGCCTAAAGCACTGCCTGACAAACAGCTGCAGCTGAAATAAATACTGGTCACATCAGTTCGGGGCTCACTGTGGCACTGATGGTGCAAAGCTCCTGTCCACCCTCACTCCAGTCTCTCACACGAGAGTTTTGTCTCCACAGATTGACATTGTTAAGGAAATAAATCTGGATAAAGCTCAGCAAAATGCCATTGGCTTCCAGCCAGGTGCCCACAATGCCTCAGACTGGTCAGAATCACCAGTGTTCGGCAGGGATGGACAGGGAGGTTTGTGATGCAAATATATGCCCGGGACTTTTCCGAGCAGTCAAACAGCCCCTTTATATAACCCCTTCCGTCCCCTGGGCTCTGCACTTACGCAGGCACTGAAAAGAGCTGAAGGTCCCAGAAGGGGACTCATGATGATGACCCGGCACCTGCCACCTGCCTGGGGATGGAGGACTGCTCGTGGGAGCACGTGGGACTGGGAAGTGCCATCACTGTGTCAAAGGGGCACCTGGATAAAGGAGGGTCAGAGGGGTCTCTCAGCCTCAGCAAAGAGGAGGGAGATGACCCAAGAGGCATCACCAGCCTCAAAAACAAATGGAGGAGCCCAAAGTTCTGGGTGGCAGCCATGTCCATGGCAACAACCATGCCCAGGGCCTTGGGAATAAGGCAGAGGGAAAACAATGCTCTCTGTCTGATTTTATTTTTCTTTTTGCAACGCAGAAGAAAGGAAGTGGGTTCTTTTGTGCAAAACACGTTCCTGCCCTGCGTGCAGCAGGTGCTGCGCTACAGGAGTGCAGCCCAGCTCCACCCATTTGCACGGCTGCAGAAAGCCCAGTGGGGCTGCACTGCTCTGTGCTGCACAGCAGGCAAGGCTCCTTTCGGATGGGGCGAGGGACTGAGAGGATCCCCTTCCCAGCTGTGGGGACACACTCCCTGCCTCTGCAATACTGGATGAGCTGAAAAGGGATCCCCCCTCAGACATGGCAGAGAAGCCCTGTCCACCCCAGCTTGCAGAATCTCATTTAAGAGACACTGCGCTTTACTGAACCCAGTAGAATGTAGTGTGGGGTTTGAGGAGTGAGGTTCAACTTCAAAGCTGGGTCTAGGCTTTCTTCTGTTGCGTCCATGTTTGTATAAAGACACTTCCTTGGGCCTGGCAGGGATCAAGCAGAGTCCCACAGCCCAGGTATCCATCCCAGAGTGAGCAGGACCTGCTGTCCTGGGGTGTCCCTGCTGCCAGGGACCCAGCCGGGATACAGGGGACTCCTTCTGGGGGAGTGCTGTGCCAACACTCAGCATGGACGGCCTCTCTCCTGACATGTGCATCGTGGTCATGAACCATGATGTGACTCCAGCCAGGTCCCTGCCAGGCAGCCACCCCATGCTACTTCCAAGAGCCAGATGTTGGGTATTTCAGGAGAGATGTGCACGCCAGAGTCACTGTGGCTCCTCACATACTCCTCAGACACCACATTGCTCTCTGCCATCCCATGAAGGCTCCCTGCAGCCTCCTTTCCCTGCTGGAGACCTCACCATGGATGTTGCTTCCCAGCCCAGCAGAAAAGCCAGGCCACAGCTCCTTTGGGTTCAGGTCCTTGAGGCCATCAGCTGAGCCCAGCCATGGTGGTGGCTGCAGCTGGCAAGGAATGCTCACAAATTGCCGCGCCCACAGGCACGTGCCTGCACACATGCTGGGAGATCCATCACTGCGCTTCCTCCAGGGCTTCTTCTTCAGGTGCAAAGTCACCCTCAGGTAGTTGTTTACTTCTGGTGGGATTTCCCAAAGTTGAGAGATGATTTGGAGCTGGACTTTCTGAGGGCAAGGCAGCATAACAAATGAGGTAACAACCCTTTCGCAGAGAGACAGCAGGAAGTTTGCGCCTCCTCTTTCCATTGTATCATCACCTCTCCCTTTTTGCTTTCCCCGTTGACTTTGGTTATCTTTTCTCTCTTCTAGTACAAAACATCTTCAGGAAGCTTTGGGTGTAGACACAAAAATCTCCAGGTGCTTTCAGTTTTGATGCAAGAGGCAGGGATTTTCGACAGCTCAGTGCCTGCATCCCAGGTGGGATTACTCAGATGGTGGTAGAGTAGAAATTAGGAGAATCCCTGATTTTGACATTCATTTGTCCATTCAATAAGAGCAGCTATATGGGGAAGACAAGGTTTTAGAGGCTTTAACTTGATATGATGGGAATTTTAGAGGAAGAAAATGCTGAAGATTCCTACCAATTTGTGATAAAAATCTGAAGAAAACAATTACTGGAGTTTTGACATGTTTGAAACCTAATCTGCCTCTAAATCTAAGTGGGAAATACCGAATAACAAAGTAGCCAAAATCTGCTTCTGTATGACATGACTGACTTTAATTTGTACATGCAACACCAGTTCTGGAAATGATGTCGCAGCACCGAGTCACAGGGTGCCATAGCTCATTTCAACATCCCGTGCAGTGGAACACAACATGGCAGCAGCTTTGGGAGCTGCTTCGTTCTACATCCCCCTGACTTCAGTCCCA
This sequence comes from Origma solitaria, assembly GCA_013397895.1. Classification (NCBI taxonomy): domain Eukaryota; kingdom Metazoa; phylum Chordata; class Aves; order Passeriformes; family Acanthizidae; genus Origma; species Origma solitaria. The sequence goes on from VZRL01005937.1 coordinate 537,495, forward strand.
AAATATGGGTTGTGTGTGGGCCACACAACCACCACTGTTTCCACGTGCCTGTGGTTTCACTAAGCCTGGATGCAGAGAGGGGGTAGCTGGGCTAACAGGGGCAACTCTTAGTCAGGAGGGTCAGGGCACCTTAGTAGGAGAAATACCAATGAATTTCATGTTCTGAAATAACTTCCTCCAGTGAGCATGAAAGGCACTTTCTCCCACACTGTGCTATGACTTAGAAGCTCCATTTTGATTTTGCAGGAATAAGATGAAAGTTCTCTTGGTATCTGATTTCTGTGGTTAAAAACAATGTTTAAATGCTTGTTAAAAAAATCACAATCATAAGGCAAGTTTGGAGAACTGAGGTCCTATTTTTATCTGTGTTTTTCTTATGCCAGGGCCACAAATGCACTCACAGTGCACATGCACTCACAAATTCGTAACATACAGCTACAACATGAACAAAAACAACCAGCATAGAAGTTGATCACAAAATACAGAAATGAGTGCTCATGACAGAGGAAATGCCAAAAATGCACATCTTAATTCAGTCAGGATCTCCATGATCCCATACAACAATTTCTTTTGGCAGGGCACCTTCATATTTTGCAACTTGGGAGTCTTTTCCATCGATTCTTTGCAGTCCCTGTTTAGGCTAGGTTATGACCAGATTTTGGCCATGTTTAATACACACCAGGTAACTCCTATGGCAAGTGGAAAAACTAGTATCTTCATGAGGGTTTCCATGGGGTGCTCAGTTCCGTGCGCCAATACCTCAGAGAATCACAGAGTGGAAGGTGGGATGGGACCTCTGGGGTTCAGCTGGTTTGATCACACCGCTGAAGCAGAGGCACCCAGACCTGTTGTCCAGGACTGTGTTGAAACAGCTTGTGAATATCTTCAAGGATGGAGACTCCACAGCTGGCCTGGGCAGTGGAGCTCAGTGCTCAGTCACCCTCACAGTGAAAAAGTGTTTCCTGATGTTCAGACAAATCCTCCTGTGTTTCAGTTTGTGCCTGTTGCCTCTGATCCTGTCATTGGACACCACTACACAGAGCCTGGCCCTGTCCGGCTTGCACCTTTCCTGCAGGCATTTTTATGTATCAGTGAGATCCTCCTGAGCCTTGTCTTCTCCAGGCTGCACAGCCACAGATCTCAGCCTTTCCTCTCAGGAGACATGCTCCAGTCCCTTCATCTTTGTGTCCCTTTGCTGGACTCTCTCCAGTATGTCTGTGTCTCTGTGTGCACAGGAGCCCAGAACTGAACCCAGGACTCCAAGTGTGGCCTCATCAGGGCTGAGCAGAGAGAAAGGATCTCCTCCCCCAAACTGCTGGTGACCCTTTGCCTAATGGACCCCAGGATGTCATTGGCCTTCTTTGCCACAAGGGTACATTGGTGCCTTGTGCTCGATGTGGTGTCCACCAGGATCCCCCGGTCCTTTCCTCTGCAGATCTGCTTTCCAACTGGTTGGCCCCCAACCTGTACTGGTGCCTGGGGGTGTTCTTCTCTAGGTGCAGGATTTTGCACTTTCCCTTGCTAAACTTGACGAGATTCCTGCCAGCCGATTTCTCCAGCCTGTGCAGGTCCCTCTGGATGGCAGTCCCACTCTCTGGCCTATCAGACACTCCTCCCAGTTTGGTGTCATCAGCAAATGTCCTGGGGGTGCCTTCTGCCCCATCATCCATGTCATTAATGAAGGTGTTGAACAGGACTGGACCCAATATTGACCTCAGGGGCACACAATGAATTACCAGCTTCCAACTTGAACCCGTCCTGCTGATCATCACACCCTGGGCCTGGCTATGCAGTTTTCAACCCACCTCAGTGCCTCTGCTTTTTCTGCTGATTTATCTACCCAGCACTTGAATGTGAGAGAGCGGAGTGCTCTGTGCTTTATTGTGGGAAAGGAAACCTCCGAGAATTCACGGTGAGCAGTGAAGAGCTGGAGACCTCAGCACTTCATTTTTTTCAGAGCCGTTTGTTCTTGCATGCTCAAAGGGTGCCTGCAACAGGTGCAGCTCTAGCCCCAAGCACTGAGCACCCCTGTGTATTTCCACCTCCTCAGCTCCTAATCCTGCAGAATCCTGTGGCTTTTGGCAGAGGATGGGACCAGCTCGCTGTGGAATAAAATCTTCATTAATGAAAACCTTTCTTAACAAAAGCCTCCCTTATCAGTGGTGGTCAGAGTGAACTCTGGCTTTTGTGGCTATCGCTGCCTAGACTCGGTGTGGGCAGAGCAAAGAGATAAATCTGTTTGCACCGCAACAAGGATTCACCCACGGAGAATGGCCCACGCAGCCCCGAGCACAGTGCAGTCCCAGGAGGTAGCAGTCAGAAATCACCCAGCCAAAGGCTGTGACACATCCCGGCATGTGCTGCATGTCTGCATGGGACCTGGGCTGCCTTGGGACAGAATGCAGGCAAGGTCTCAATTTACAGGACCATGTTCTACATGGCTCTTAGGTGTTGCTTCTGTTGCAGGTCCTGTGTAGGGCCTGGATTTACATTTCCCTGCAGCTCCCTTCACTAGCAGATCTTTTCCCCTGAAGTCCACTTGCAGTAGGCAAGGTGCTTCACCAAACCCTCCACACCTTCTGCTCCTTTTCTCTTTGCTGTCGCAACTCTTTGTGTCTACATAAGATAATATACTGCTTAAAGCAGATGGACTTAAATCTAAATATTTAATGAGATTGAATTTTGGATGTGTTTTGGATATGTTTCTTTATGGAAGAATTTATTTTGCAGTCATCAAGTTTTAATTTCTAGAGCTTGTAAGAACAGACCAGACAGATCCTTTCCACTTTAAATAACAGCGTTCAAGGTGTGTTGGCTAAATATTGTTTTAATGTGTTAATCACATCCCTTTGCTTCTCCAGTCTTGTCTCCTGAATCAAAGTTGAGGTTGGTCTCCTCCCTTACAAGCCCAGGAATATATTTTCCAAATTATTTCCGCATAGAGGAAATTTTGCTTCTTGGAGTTTCACTCACTTTTTATGTATTCATGGAGACGGCAACATTTTAGCTGCTAATGATTATTGAAAACACTTGAGTCTTTGAGCTGTACTGTAGCTACATTTGATGCTGAATGCTTTAAATGATTTGTGATCATGAACAGTTTGGTCTGTCAGCATAATTGCAAGTAGAGAGATTTCTGAGCACTCCATAAAGACTAGAAAAAAAGTGGTACAAGCTTTTTGCACCTCCAGGGGAGTTTTTCATATACATGGGAGATAGAGAAAACTTGCCTCAAAATACAGCTTATTTTGGAAAAAGCAGAATCAGATCTTAGCTTAAGGGAAGACACTTTCAAGAAACAACAAAACCCTGACCTCAGCACAGAGGGAAAAAAAGTTGGTTTTTAATGCCCCACAGCTTTAAGCCCCTTCCTACTAGGAAGGCTTTGCGCCAGTGGGAAGCCCCAACAATTCCAATGCAGTGACTTGCAGAGGAAGGGATAATTCCCCTCCATTAGAGAACAAGCATCCCCAGTGTTCACCACCCTAGTGTTTGCACGGATTTTACTTCTGCCATGAGACACAGAGGAATGATTTATGTCTCATGGACAGGGATCCGAGGCAGGGAATTAAGTGGTATAGATTGCTTTCTTTACAAATTGCAGTTGTATGGTTTAGCATCATGAAGCCAGAAATCCTGAAGAGGGACCTTGCCTGTGGGCCACGCTGGAAACATTTAGAGGCTGTTAAAATCATGCATTTGTTATTCAGCTGGTACTTGGCTTGTGACAGTTGCATATTGTGGAAACAAGTTTCTGATTATTATTTTTTAATTTGTTGTTGGTGTTTGGTTCTCCACTAGCATTAATTGTCTGCAGAAGTCCAGGCACTTTGGAGCTGTTAAAATGTTTTACCTTGAGACATGCAGTCAGAGAGAAGTGTTATGTTTTTCACACCCATGATCAAAGTCTGAGCTCAAAGATGTCTAAAATCCTGCTACTTCAAAATTATCTTCAAATGCAGGAACAAATCTCCTTCCTTACCCAGCTACTACAACAGTGCTGGTGCTTCTTTAGTACCATCATATGTAGCACACGTGGTATCGCATCATCCACCACTGGCTACCCTTCAGCGAGCAGGACCTCAGCTCCCTTCCTAAATGTGTCTTTAATCACTGCCTCCCTATAACAATGTGAATGTCCCTGCTTACATGGAGGAAGTGACTGCTGTGGTTGCAAGTGGTCAGTCTCAGAATGAGTTAAAGCTTGGCTGATAGAAAATGGGAATAAGAAAGAATATTTCTAAACAGACAAGAAACAAAGGGGATTTTTTTTCAAGAGTTGGGGGAAATTTGAGGGAGACCAATAATTTCCCATCTCTCCAGCACTGTAGTCATCTGACTACTTCAGTTGGCCTTGACCATTAATTACACAATTCGCAGGAACAAACACAGCAAAGGCACCTCTTTGCAGTGGTCTTATTACTGGGGTTTTCTCTTTGTTTGGTTTTTGGTTGGGTTTTCTTTTTGGTTGGGGTTTTTTTTTGGTTCTGTTTTTTTAATGCATTTAAGTACTCTGGGAGAATAGAGTGATCATTCTAATTTGATTTCAATGCCAGCCCCTATGAAGAGTACAATTAGTCATTCACTAGGAATGGAGACAGCGTAGTTTCACTAGCTTGACTTTGATACTCCTCAGAAGGTGTAGATAAGGATACGTTCAATCTCCCCACCCACACTTGGTTCATGAATTAATTGCCTGGCTGTGGCTGGCAGACAGAAGGCCTCGAGGTGAAAAAGCAGTGTCTGCCTTCAGCTCTTTCTCATAAGAGGGAACAAAAGGTCTGCTCCCAGCCATGCCACCCTGGCTGCCTGTGGGAGGCCCATTGGAGGCCAGTCCTGCCATCCTCCCAAAGGCAGACAGGGCTCCCATCGCTTCCCAGCACCCAGCTTCTGTTACCTTACCACATGTCACTGGTCAAACCTCTGCTTCTCTTCCAGGCTCTGTACCCACGGGTGACCCACCCAACCCTCAGCAGCCAGATTTGAAGTCAGATCCACCAACACAGATGAATGTGTGCCCACTGGCTTCATGCTGCTGGGTCACCCAGCACCCAAATAATTCTCAATTTCACTGCTCGCACACTTTTTATTTTGCAGACAGTTGTTCCCAATATTTGATTTGTATGGCTGATCTGTTACTTAAAAACCACAAATGCTTTTTCTGGTGTGATGTTAATTGATAATGTGATTGATTGTAATGTTTGTTGCAGCTGACTGGAGTGAGGATGAGGGGGAAGGTGGTTTTATGCTAAGGAGCACGTTTTCTTCTTGAGATATGAATGTCTTCATCCTATTCTTTGAGGTGGAGTATAGCTGTGGATGGATTCCCCATGGCTGTGTGGTCAAGGGCTTGTGCAACCTTGCATGCAGTTCTTGTGAAAGGAGAAAGTCTTGTAAAATGTACTAAGCTCGACAGGGAAGATGTGCTTACCACTTGTATGACCCAGTTTTTTACCAAAAGTCAGTCTGAGATAAAAGAAAGGTACCACACTGGGACTCCGGAGTAATGTCCACTAAGCAAATGCTAATTAGGTGCAAATTCATGCATAGCGTGTGGGCTTCTGTGAAAGAAATAACCTGGAACAGACACATCATGCTCTTTGCAGGGCATCTGGAGACTGGGTCCACAGGGCAGGTTAAATGGGTATCTGCTGAGCCACCCAGGTCAAGAGGTGGCAAACCATGTCCTTAGACCAATCTAAACATTTACTTAAGGATTGTTTCCTCCAAGGAAACCTTCTCTAACATGCCTCTGTGCAGCTGGGTGAGATGTGCTGTCCTGCCTGCTGGTGAGGAGCTGGGTGGCACGGGGCAATGCCACTGAGGGATGGGACAGCCCTACCGGAGGAACGCAGCTTGCCAAGGTGCAAATCCCCCTTTCTCAGGTGGTGTTGAACTTTCCCTGCCCTCCTGAGGGTGCAGGGTGCCTGCAGGGCCTTGGCACTCAGCCCTGAGCACGGTGATGCCAGGGTTGAGCCCTGGCACAGTGGGCTGATGTGTTAAAACCTCTGGGGCTTTCAGGAGGCATGGGAAGGAACCACCACCTACCAAAGCCACAGTGATGCTGCTGCTCCCATTATAAGATGCTCCAGAGATCGTGGGGGAAAGTCACTTTGTCACCACTCCTCCTGTGTGTGCATGGTGCATCAGGGAAGAAGTGTTGAGTGACTTTTGAGCTTCTGATTGAGGACATTTCTCCAGGCCTGAGTTGAGGAGGGTGTGCAGAGCTACCTGCAGGTCCTGGTGCAGATTCACAGAGGTGGTGGAGGGAGGAAGTGGTTGCTCTCCTCTCTGCATGATTGCTGCTACACACCAGTTGCAAAGCCTTGTAGGAGGCCCACCACACAGCTTACCTTGCACAGGCAAGGAAGGATGGGGAGTTGGTGAAAGAAACAAACATTTAAGAGAAGTGATTTTTGTAAGGGGGGGGAAATGTGTCATCCCACATCACCTGTGGGTTTGAGGGTTTGAGATAAGCAGGTGCAGATGGAGCATGGCAAAGGCCACCTCAGGCATCTCTCCATGCAGCACCCATTGGCCCTGGAACCAGAGGGGCTGCAGAGGGGGCAGCAGCTGGCCTGGGTGTCAGGAAGCCTCCTTGCCCTGCATGGAAGATGTTGATGGAACAGAGGCACAAGGGAATGGTTTCTCACTCCAGGATGCCCAGATAGGATGTGAGGCTGAGTACATCAGCCCATTTTGGCCCAGGGACTTGGTTTTGCCCAGGGGTCTGGTCTTGTGTGAAAGCGCCAGCCAGGTGGTGGAAGGAAGTGGGAAGAAGTACAGAAGAAGGAGATGACTCCCTTTTCTTTCTGGGCCTATCTGGAGCAGGGAGAGGGCATGGAGGGAAACTGCACTGCTGAGCCCCAACCCACATCCTCTCCACAGTCAGGGATTGCAAAAAAAATGTTGATTTACAGCAAGAAATTAGGAAAAGGGAGAGATAGAAAAAATGGATTTTAATTCCTGGATGCTACTTTTTAGGATACCTAGAGGTGGAATCTGCTGCTGCCCACTGTCCTGGAGAAGCAAGGTTAATACAGGGGACATACACTCACTAAACACCTGCCACAAATTACAGGGAGCGGGTGTCTGCGCACCGGGCTGCGGAAAGCCGAGGCCCAGAGCCCATCTTGCCTCCACCCTCATCGCCCCAGCGGCAGAGGTGAATGGCGGCAGCTCTGGGGTCGGCGCCCGGAGAAGGAGCGGCCTGGAGCGAGAGGCGGCTCCCGGTGCCACTAGAGGTCACCGTCACAACGAGGGACCGGCCCCGAGCCACCGCCGGGGGACCCCAGCCTTTTTAATTATATTTTTTTCTTTTTCCTTTATTTTTTTTTTTTTCCTAATAAGTTTCTGAAAATCCAGACGGCTCCTTTGTAGCACACAGCGTCCTATGCGAAAACTTCCCTACCACAGCCCTTGGAAGCTGAATTTTTCCAAAAGCTTCAGTGCCAAGTGTCTCCCACGCTGGCACCTCCATCAAACGCATCTTCACATTTCCTCACCTCCACGCAGCAGTGGGGATGTGGGCAGAAATGAGGTCCCGGCCATGGCCAGGCTTTATGGGAGCTGCTGCACCAAAATCTTTGGTCTAAAAATCTTTGCTTCTTAGTGCGTATGAATTAAAGACATTTAAGAAAATTAGGTGTTAAACTTGCCTGCGGGAAATACCTATGATTCCCCCAGAGCTTCCCCCATATCCTTCTTTGGATGTTTTCTCTCCGGCCTGAAGTTCAGGCCTCAGCCTCTTTGGGCACAGGGGGCTGTCATTTACAGTCCTCAAACGTTCCTGGGTAGGGGAACATTTAAAAGTAAGTAACCTTCATGGTTTTAGCCAGGTTTCGCTTTGAATCGCCAACCTACCTCCAAGTAAAACTGAGAAAAAGCTCTGGGCTAACTCTCACGTTCTCAAACCTTGGACTGTTGCACATCTTTACTTAGTGCGAAAGAATTCAGAGCTGATGCTGGCAGCTATTGCTCCTGTTAGAAACCAGACAAAACGCCCTCAATTTCAGCGGTTTCGGGATTTGTTTTTAGTGGCTACCCCCATACTTAGCTGGCGGAAATGCCGGTAGCAATCACCGCCACCAAGCAAACTCACTCTCACTTTCCACGCTTGCACCCTCTGCCAAGCTGCTGCTCTTGTGACACTGCTTTTGGGGGAGGATCTGGACCTAAAGCTCCATACTGGACTGGGAAATGCCACAGGCAAAAAGAACTGGGGGATCTTTAGCCGCTGGAAGGTGATGGGTGTATGGTGCCAGGGAGGAAACTGGTCAGTGTGGTGCAGCCACATAAAACATCTTTCCTCATGAAAGCCAACATCCTGCAGGGCTGTGCGGGATGCCCTCAGGAGCTCTTCCCATTAAATTTTCCATAGAAAAATGTGTTTTCCTTATGCTGTGTTTGACAGAAACATTTTGCCTCAGTGTTGCCACTGTATGCAGATACCATAATGCTGGGGGGCAGCTCAGGTAGAGGCAAATCCTTCCCCTTTGCAGCTAGTAAAACAGCGCTGAATGAACCACTATGGTTTGGGATGAAAAGAACCTTAAAGGTCATCTCATTCCAACCCCCCTGCCATGGGAAGGGACACCTTCTGCAACACCAGGTTGCTCAAAGCCCCAGCCAACCTGGTCTTGAACACTTCCAGGGATGGGGTAGCCACAGTTTCTCTGGGCACTGTTCTAGTGTCCCACCACCCCCACAGTGAAGAATTTCTTCCTGATATTTAATCTAAACTTGCCCTATTTCAGTTTAAAGGCATTGCCCCTTGTCCTATCACTACATGCCTTTGTAAAAAGGTCACCAAGCTCCTGTTTACCAGATATTTTCTCAGCTGCCAGAGATTGTAGGAGGAGAGGGAGCAAGAGGTCTGGGGCTTAGCAGTGTGGAAGGCTCAGCTGGGAGGGTGCTGCTGAAGAGAATTTCTGGCCCTTATGTCCCTCTATTCTTCCCGTCTGAACCGCAGGGGCCAGCAGGCATTTCCATGTTCCCAAAGCACATTCATGAGCTTTTGCAGGTACTTTGTAACAACCTGTGTTTGTACTGGCAGTCCCAAGAACTTCTGCAGCCTTCCAGCTTCCCAGCAGCTCCTTGGCACAAGTCAGGGGAGTGAATGTTGCCTCCTGGTAAAAAGAAGGGTACTGGTCTATGTGCTCCAGTTTAATTTGTTTTCAGAGATAGTCCTCCTTACACAGGGCCAGGTGTGGGGAGGAGGGAGGAAAGAAGCCAATGGAAGGAAGCACAACACCCTGAGAGCAGTGAAGCCCCAGTTTCTAGAGGACACCTAAGGGTATATTGGCTTTTAAAGGTGTCTCTGGCATTAGAACCCATGTAGTGTGGGAGTGCCCCAGGCCCTACACACAGAGTCAATGCTGATGCATTTCCTAAGGTGTGGAAGAGGTCTTGGCAGATAAAACACACAAAGCCACAGCAGCTGAAGGTTCCCACCAGTTTTGCTGGAGCAGGTCCCACCTCAAGCTCAGGCAGTGTTTCCCTCATCTTGTAAGGGAATCTCCTATGGAGGCTGTAGAGAATCAATAAGAAAACCTTGATAATAAAACCTGTGGTTCACTGGACTGAAATTACCAAAAGCCAGTTCAGCTTTACTGGGGCTTTTGTCCATTTAATGAAATGTGCTTTCCATCTTGCTCTGGAAGCACATGACCCCAGAGATTGAAAGCAGGCCAGGAGAAGCCCGAAGGAAAACCGCACCGTAGGTATGGGACAAACTCCAGCACAGGCAAGTTAGGTGCTGATTAGAGACCATAAACACTTGAACTGAAAACACAGGGCGAGCCAAGGTGCTGAAAAATCCATTCCTCATAGGAACCATAGGAGAAGGTGAACTGCAGCTGATAGAAGGCTCTGTCTGGCACCAGATGGCCATGGAAGGCTCCTCCATGTACCATTTGATGTAGAGGGGGGTCTGGGGACTAATTCTCAACATTTAGGCAGAGCAAGGATTTGGGTGCATTTCAGCCTTTTGTAACTTCTGGCTGCTTTATTGACAACTGGCATAGTGAGGTCAAAGCACAGCAGAGACAAAGACAGCTCAGATAGTCTTTTTTGTTATTTAGGTGTTAAGTGAAAGTCTGGAAGACATACATGTACCCAGAAAGCAGGTACTTTGGAAAAAATTTTAAATGACAAGTTAGTTAAAGAAAAAAATGTATGTTAAGATGATTTTGGGCATCCAAATTAAAAATTATTCCCACCAGTGCTGCTTACCAAATATGCACATGTTACATACAAACCCAAGAAATAAAAGCAATGGATCCATGTTATTTTTTAATTTGGTGATCAAATGGTCAGTCTTTACTAATACTATCAATTGCAGCTTGGGAAAGGCTGCTGGTAAGGCCTGTTCCAGCCTTGTTTAACTTTTGATGAGAGTTTGCAAACAACATTGATTGGCAGAATTCAGTTAATTAGAGGCAGGTGTTAAAGGGCACAGGCTTGCTTTCAACAAGAAAGTTATCTTAGTTAATGCCTTAATCAATCACAAAAATAAACAGTAAAAAAAAATCAAAAGCTCCTCCCAGCAATCACCCAAACACTTTGAATTATTCTTCTTGCAGCAATGCCAATGACTTCAATGTTTATGGCTTTTGAATCTACCCAGGAAAATTAAATTTATGGTATTTTGACAGAGGGGAATTTTGAAATAATTGACATTTTTGACGTCTGCAACTTCTTCACGAGGGAAAGCAGAGGGGCAGACATTGATCTTTTCCCACTGTTGACCAGTGACAGAACTCAAGGGAACAGAGTGAAGCTGTGTCAAGGCAGGTTTAGGCTGAGTATTAGGAAAAGATTTTTCACTCAGGGAGTGGTTGGGCACTGGAACCGGCTCCTCAAGAAGTGGTCACAGCACCAAGCCTGACAGAGTCCAAGAAGCATTGGACAATGCTCTCATATACATGGTGTGATTCTTGAGGTTGTCCTATGCAGGGCCAGGAGTTGGACTCTATGATCCTTGTGGGTCCTGCCCAACTCAGGATGTTCTATGATTCTATGAAAAGCATGACCCAATTATTTCCTGAATGAAATCACTGTGTTTATGTGGGCGAGATTCAGGATCTCTGGACTCACCCACTTACACTGAGATGTCTGCAAAGCAGGTGTCTTCATGTGAAAAAAAAATTCAGCTCTAATATTCAGATGCAGCCAGTGGAGTTGCGGAAAGACAAACCTTTGGGAATTTCAAGTGGATAAAAAATAAGGAAAAGTTACAAACTGGTAGCCCGGACAGTGAATTTTAAAACTGCACAGGTCTGTTTGCTGTTATTTCTTAGATTTGGGACATAATCCTGCTCTGATTTAAGTCAATGGGAGTTTTGCTGTCGAATTCAGAGGGACCAGAATCAGGCACTTTGTCTGCTCCAGACCTGACCACTTTATTTGGAAATATAACTTTTTAAAACACACACTTGTCTCTTAAAATGCTACAAAGTAAAGTAAGTAATTACATTAGGCTCTACCTGAAGCTCCAGAGAATTAATACAAAGGCAGCTTGACTCTTGCCAACTTTCACTATTACAATTTTACTAGCATCATATGCAGCACTACCGTACCTGCTTGTTTCACTTAGTAAAATCATTGGGGTTTGGTTTCGGGTTTTTTTTTCTAAGGAACATACAATATCCACAAACAAAAACTCCAGGGAGTGGGGACCAGCTCAGAGGCCCATATGGTCTTAGTATCAAAGTAATCAGAGCAGGAGCAGGTCTGTTTGCTCAGCAACCCCACCCTTTTTGCAAACAAGTGAGAGTTGGCTCAGGAAAAGGTGCTCTTTTGGGTGGTTTCTGTTGCTTGCTGTCATGCAAGAAACCGTGAAGTGAGATTTCCAGTGGTATTTTCAGCACCCGTATAGCCTAGAAGGAAAGAAGCTGTGAGGTAGGGAGAGAACTGGCTGTGTCAGCTTTGAGACCGTGGAAGGGTTGAGGACACTTTCCTAAGGACAGCCAGGAAAGGGTTTCTGCAGAGGAGAATTTTAACCAGAAAAAGCTAATCCTGTGATTCTCATTTGACTAATTCCAATGTGGGAGAAGAACTGAATGTGAATTACATATATAAAGCTTCACATAAGGGCCAAAGTGCCTGCTCAGGCAGAGTAAAAGTTGATGAGGGATTTTTCACCACTGGACTTGAAAATATAGTGGCTTCTCGCTGAAAGATGAGTTTTGAAGACCAAAGACTCTGCCAATGTTCTACTTTGACATGCAAAAGTACATTGAGCTGTGATTACTGCAAGGCACAACCATGTGGAAGTCAGACATCAGTCAAGACACTGGCTAGCTAAGGCTGACAGGTTTATTTGCAAACTTGGTTCTGAACCCCAGCATAGCCTAATGTGAACATGTAAGTGCTAGGCTGAGACCAGCCCTTAGGAGATGCCATCTGGCAGACCTGCCCTCTCCTTTGGACCAGGGGAACTGGCTGATGGTTTGGGACATGCTTCTCTGTTGCTCTGGGAAAAAGAACCACAGAATCACAGAGATGTTGGTTGCATGGAACTTCTGGAGCTCACCTAGTCTAATCTTCTGTCAGAGCAGGACCAGCACAATCACCATACCATTAAATCAGCCTTATCTTGCTAAGTCACAAAAAGCCTACAAGGAATTAGCCATCATCACCTTTCTGGAGCATCTGATAGAAAAGACTTTCCTAACAGCCAAGCTGAACTTCATCTGCCATGTGTGCCTGTTGCCCCTTGTTAAGTCCCCTGATATGACCAAGAAGGGTTTGGATTTGTCCTTTTTGTACCTGCTCTTCAAGGCTGCTGTTCCATCACCCTTTGGGCTCCCCTTCATCAGGCAAAACAAGCCCAGCTCCCTCCACCTCTCTCATGCTGCATCTGCACTCCAGACTCTGGACCATGGTGGCAGCCCTTAGCTGGACCTGTCAGTTTTTTCACATTCCCCTTGAGGCAGAAGTCCCAAAACTCCAGCTGTGGATGCACCAGTGCTGGGAAGGGGAAGTGCATGGTGCCAGCTCTTTGAGCCACAGCCTCATACTGTGGGCCAGTGCATGGTGCAGACACCACTGTATCTCCACCCACATTCGTGCTGCTGACTGTCAAGGGGTCTAAACCAGAAGAAACAGAGTGATTTTGGTTACAGCTACAGCTTTGGCTCAGTATCTGTATGTAACTTTCTATGCTTACTCAGCAAATCAGAGCAGAGCCCAACCTATGTCCTCTTGTTCCTTGAGTTCATCTTTCAGCCTAAGACTTACCAAAACATAGTTTTATATGCTAATTTCCTCATAGTAAACCCCTTACTGTATGTCATTCATTGATACAAGCGGTGTACATGTAAGAGCACGCTAATATTCTGTGTATATTACCAACTTTATGAGTTAAAGAATTACAATGTGCTTTCTTTATTTTGGTGGTAAACTTTTTTAATGAGTCTGGAGGGTCCTTTACATAAAAGTAGTGACTCGAGTTTGGAATCTCTTTCCATGTTTATTAGAAATGTGTTTTACTTTACCGTGAAAAAAGCTAAGGAAACATGCAGCCTTAAAGTCTAATGAAGTAGTTACTCGTGCAGTCAAAGTTCATAAATTTTAAACACATTTAATTTATAAATTGAAAACATAGCTTGCACTGGCTTTTTCAAGATTATTGCTTGCCACAGGGGTTTTAGGATAGTTGCCGGGCCATGCATGTTGCCTCTTTTCTTTCTAGGCCGAGACTGGATCTTCATGATTTGCTCAAATTTGTGGTTTGAATTTTTTTTTTTTTTAATGAAAGAGTTTTCAGAAATGTACCTCTTTAGAGTATTAAAAATCATAACCCATGCAACAGTCTCAGCAGTCTCTTTATTCTGAACTTAGGTAAGATTTGGTTTTGAGCTGACAGTTTTGAGAGCTCTTTCTCCTCGTGAGAAGCCCTTTGACCCTCTGGAGACCTGTCTTCTGAGCTAATTGTGAAGAGCAGTCCCTGCAGTTGCAGTCTGAGATGGATTATAGTCTCACACCAATAACACCTCAGCCTGGGTGAGGAGCCCAGCTTCCAGGAAAAGGGAGCTTGGGGAAGTGGGGAAATGAAGATGCCAGCTCTCCCCTTTTGCCTTCTGCATTCCATAGGCTGCTCATCCATCCCTTGTGAGCAACTCTGGCTGCACAAGTTCCACCATGATTTGTCCTACTTGTAAAGCAGTCTCAGGTACAAAACATGCCATAGGGATGTCTGGCACAGACATCAGTGCTCTGCCTGCTTCAGGAGGAGACGAGAGGAGGATTCCAGCCTTATGCCAGCTGGAATTTCCACCAGACATCCTCACTGGGCACACTGCTTCATGTTGGTGCCACTGTGAAGGGAGCCAGCAACTAGCTGATGACTGCAGGATCTCAGTTTGTTAAGTCAGAGTCACAGGTCAGCTCTGGAGCTTTGGATCACTTTACGTGAATGTTATAGAAATGGAAATGTGCCAATGATAAGGGAAAACACTGAACCCACAATACCTAGAATAGCAGTGTTGGTATTTAACTGTTGTATCTTTAGATTTATATGGACAATGCCCCCAAGCTTCTTTTAGCAATATGGCAATGCAAAAAAAAAAAATACGGCAAAGAAAAATGGGTAGCAGAGCTCACCCTCCCTCTTTCCATGCCCCCAAAATGGTCAGTTATACCCAAGCCATTTCAGAAAGATATTTGTGTGTCACCTGGCCTCGACATCCACATGCCACAACATCCCTTGCCTGGATACTCACCGAGTCCCTGTCCCAACACTTACAAGGGCTGCTTTTGCATGGCTTATCCAGATGATTCCATCCTCAGCTGAGCAGGCACTTCCAAGGGCTTCTGCAAAAGGCAGCTGTGAGATGATGTCCTGCTGGTAACTGATGCAAATCCCTGCTCTGGCTCATGGTTTCTCCCATCTCTTTCCACCCTAAGCCCCACAGTCCCTGCATTGCTGCCAGGCTGTCGGCACACATCAGGCCCAGCCAATGCCGGGAGCAGGGCCAGTAATTGGAAAGGGGAATTGCAAAGCACCAAAGCTTATCAACAGGCAGTGAGGGAGTGTTCAGCAGCCACTTCAGGGGCCAGCCCAAGGTCCAGAGTGGGTTGACAGCCTTTTGTTTGGTAGCATGGGGTGGACGTGCATGGCTGCTCTGCTCTGAGCGGGTGCAGCCGAGGTTAAAGCAGGGCAATGGCTCACTGGCTGGTGTAGCCTTCTCCTGCTGGGGCTGCTGAGGCTGCGGAGGAGAGCCGTGCTGGAGCAGGGAACAGGCATGGCATGGCTCTCAAGGAGCTCACACTGAGTGTTTTCAGGATAGCCTCAGGCATGGCTTCTTGGCCTCGGGAGTGCCACCAAGCACCACCACTGTGCACAGAAGTAGCAGCTCTTCTCTCATATATCTTTTACTCATTAACTAAAGCTTCTAAATATAGCCCTGACTAGCACTAGTAAGAGATGGTGGCTGCCCTCTGTGGTCGGGCCTTTGCTGTCTGCCTACCTGCAGCACTGGCACCTGATCTTCATTTTCACAGTGCCATGTCAGGTGCCCTCTGCTCTCAGCCCTGGGACACACGGATAATTTACATCACAGGTTTCCTGCTACACACAGGAAAAGCACGCAGCCCCAGGAATGGAGCCAGCTTCTCCCGTGCTCCTGCCAGCCCTCAGTGCCCCACGAAGTCCTCCCCTTCATCCCTGAATCAACTCCTGACCAAAAAATATCACTCCTCTAGGCTCCTGGTGGAGCCAACATGGGTAAAACCCATGAGTTCAAAGCCTGACTCCTTTTGCAGCAGTTGTTCTCACTCATTACCTAGGATGGGTCTATCAGGAGCTCTCCATTCTTGGCAGAGGAGGATTGAATCTTATCAGGCAGGTAAAGTGGAAACTATTGCCTTTGCTGGGAAACTTTCAGGACATATTGGGAATACCTGATATACTTGTATGTTTATGTTCCTGACTTCAGCCTTGGCTTGATGGCAGGAAGTAGAATCTCCATGTCTGCCAATCACTCACTGCCAGCCAACATTTACCCCTTCAATCGGCAATTTATTCAAAAAAGTGGGCAACTGGGGAAGAGGGAAGACATCTGCTATTCCTGTGTGGATTTTGGGCTACATCCTGCCTGTAGGTTCTGCAGGAATTATGTGTGTCCATTCCTTCTCCCAGTTCTGTAAGAATTGAAAACGATGATCAAGAGAGAAAAATTAAATGACTGTTTGCACTTTATCTGACAAAGAGGTTATGGATGTTTCAAGGTTTGTTGCTATATTCTAGGAAAATTAATACGATTATGACATCTTGCTTGTTGAAATATGATGACACTTGACAGCTTAATGTTAATTTAATTTTTTGTCCATTCCTAACAAAATAGGCTTTCCAATGGAGTAAAAATTCTAGGTTGTTCTCCAAAACTCCTCCTCAGAGCAGCCTACCATGAAACTTCATAATCACTCTGTGGGAATTCCTCAACTCATTTAGCTCAACATGATTTCCTTGGAATAAATGGAAGACCATGCTTCTCCATGCCATGAATTCCTATTTGAGACAGGATAGCATTTTACAGAAAGAAAAAAAAGCTTGCAATTGGCACAACATGCTCATCAGATGTAACCTGCCTTTTATTGAAAGGCTGCTCATCCATCCTCCCTTCCCCACGGATAACTTTTCTCAGTAGCCAGAAATCTAGCTATCCATTTCTTCTCTCAGGAAAACAATGTGAGGATAAAAATATGCCAGTGAGCAAATATTTGGTGGAAAAGCCAAAGAAATAATATTCTTTAGAGACAAAACTCTCTTTACTTACAGCTGAGTAGACAGAGATTAAGTTATAAGGAATCCGGGCTCTTTGCCAATTCATCCCCATCTGCTTGTCAGGAACAAATGCTTTGTTATTTGGCTCGGTGAGGGAGCAAAGAGCAGGAGAGAGGGCAGTGGGCCATGGCCATGACCTCCCACAGGCACTCCCCCACCCACAGGAGCTGGTCTTGCCTAGGACCTCCCGCACTAATGCTCCATGCTAATGACAGAGAGAGGGCCAGGACTGGCTTGCCAGCAGAAGTGGGCACCATTCAGGAAAGAAAACAAACATCTGGATAAAAAAGAAATAAAAGAAGATAAATATATGAGGCTTAAGAAAAACAAAGGTGGGTGTGGGAAATCAAGAAAGTAAAGAAGAGAGATTTTCAGTGTCCCTGTGAGATCAAGGTATGTTGTGTCACTGATGGGAGCTAAGAGACTTCTGGGGGCTGTTATCAACTGAAAGAGTTCGTAGTGCCGGGAGCTACGTTACGGTGTCACCAGTATTCTCTAAAAATGTGAAAAATTAGAAAAGCAAGTGCAAGAACCAGGTACCTCTACCACAGCAGCAATCTCAGCAATCCCAAGGAGTTCAACAAGGAGACATTAAGAAGTTCTATGTGTGGGACAGAATAACCTCAAGCTGTGAAGTAACAGCTCTGCTGAAAAGGACCAAGGGGCTCTGGTGGGTGACAAGAGGAATATGAGACTAGAGTGTGATCTTACTGCAAATAACTAACTGCAGATTGCACGATCAGCAGTGCTGGGAGGAGGGTGGCCAGCAGATTTAACTGGACACCTGCATGGCACTGCTAAGTCTGCAGGTGGAGTGCAACATCCAGTTTTGGGACTCCTACCTCAGGGGGAATGTGAAAAAACTGGACAGGTCCAGCTAAAAACTGCCACCATGGTCCAGAGTCTGGAGTGCAGATGCAGCATGAGAGAGGTGGAGGGAGCTGGGCTTGTTTGGCCCAGTGAAGGGGAGCCCAAAGGGTCATGGAACAGCAGCCTGTGTCTGCCTGAAGAGCAGGTACAAAGATGACAGATCCAAACCCTCCTTGGTGGTTTCAGAGAGCATAACAAGGGACAACATGGCAGATGGGGAGGTTCAGGCTTGCTATTAGGAAAGCCTTCTCTACCAGGTGCTCCAGGGGAGTGGTGGCAGCTCCTGCCTTGGAGGGTTTTCACAACTTGGCTGGATAAAGTCACAGCTGACCTAACAGCAGTAGCACCACATTGGTGGTAGTTCAGCTTTGAGTGGGGTGATCTCCAGGGTGCCATCCAACCAACATTTCTGTGACAGTCTCATCTCTTGACATAAAGTTACCAGTGTAGGAGCTGCCTACTTCACTAGCACAGAAGGAATTTCAGAGAAGTTGTAAACAATCAATGCAACGCTACGTAGACAACTTGCTGCAAACCCAACCTGAATCAATGAATGCACAGGCTGCATATTCAGCTGCACGTATTTTCCATTCAGCCAGATCACACAAATACAATTGTGTGTGTCCTTTATGAAGCTTTTCCCACTGCACCCAAGGTACTGAGGCACTAGCAGACTCAGCTGTTGATTTTCTGTAATTGCTTCCAGATTCACCATTTTTGGCAGGCCAAATCACCACAAATTGCTCTTTCTTTTTTTCTTGGCTTGCAAAATTCCTGAAGCATTCAACATGCTTCAGACTCAAATGCAGTACTAAGAGGTCTTACAGTCCATATGAATCCATAGATTGCTCTGTCAGATGCATTGCCAGCCTGCCAGACTACCACTCTGCACTTACTCATTAATATGAAGGAGGAACAGTGTAGAAGCTGATCCTTGCTGAAACAGCATTGTCAAGCATCCAACATAGAATATACTGGCCAGTGCACCCAGTTTCAGTATCTGTGAACACAGCTGCAGCACCATGTAATGTCAGAATAATAATTACTGTTTCCACACTTGAATTTTTTATTATTTAAATTTAGGATTATAACTGTTCTGCGTGTTGCAAAGTCATGCTGTTTAGGAGATCATTGAACCTGAAAAAGAAAAAAAAAGCTGATTTGCAAAATTCTTGGTGTTGACAGATTTTGGGTTGTGTTACTCTTCATTTTCTCTGCAGCACTGCACTGTATTCCTGCTCATCCAAAGCCAAGAACGGCAAACAAACACCTCTTTCTGAGCAGTGCCATGTAACCTCCTCAGACCTACCCACCCTGTAAGAGTGTTTAGAGATTATTTTCATTACAGGTATGCTAAGATTTACGTTGTTAGCAAATTCACATGTCAGGTGCAATTCTTTTCATTACAGCCTCTATTTCCTGCTCCTGCCTATTTGCACAGTGATCCATACATAGCATGGCAAGTAAATCTCCCAGGGGATGTACTGTAATTTCCAGAGAGAAAAGGTCACTGAGAGAGCCATCTTCATTTCACCAGAACTTCCCAAGCATTTCTGTCTCTTTTGTATGTAAATAACATGCAAAGATTTTTTCACATCTGATCAACCTTCTTCCCACCAATCATAAACTTAAGAGGAAGTTTTGCATTTATCTGTATTCTACATTATCTTATTATCTTTGGTGAGATATGGAAGACATAAATCAGCATTCAATTCAAAATTTCAAACATTCCTCTAGTTTACAATTAATTCATAATACAGAATAGCAGAGATAATAATTCCCCTGCCTGGTGTTTTACATCAACTTTTGACATCCTAATCCCATTGACTGCTAATTTAATTCTTACACTAACCCCCTTCCTCTTATTGACTGGAATGTATTTACAAAAAATCTTTGAAGCATGTGATACTTTAAAAGTTATCTCAGCAGAGATCTTATACAAAAATCAATAGAAGGACCTACCACTCTTGGTGCACTCTTTCCCCTGAAATACCTAAGCACTCCTAACATGTCACTTTGAAAAGGGCAATGAGGGCACCTAAGAAAGATGTTTATTTGCAAATGAGGCCATATAACCTCATTAAACCAGTTTGTGTGTGGGAGCTGGCAAAACCACCTCTTGCAGACTACCCAGGAGAAAAATTCAGCTCTTGGTTGTTTCTAATCATTCAAATTTGGGTGCTTAGAGATCCCACCCTCTAAAATATAAAAGGGAGTTAATTAT
The DNA here is from genome assembly GCA_013397895.1 of Origma solitaria. Lineage (NCBI taxonomy): Eukaryota > Metazoa > Chordata > Aves > Passeriformes > Acanthizidae > Origma > Origma solitaria. The sequence continues at coordinate 557,378 of VZRL01005937.1, forward strand.
GGGAGGAGTCGCAGTAGGTTTGCTTGTTTTTCTCCCTCATGTGGGAAAATAAAAAGCTTCATGCAAAGGATCTTAATATTTTTGTCGGCATAGGGGAGGTTTGTATTGACTGATCCAGCAAATCCAGTTCTGTTTACAGTCACACACCATTGCTAAGAAGGCAAAGGCATTTGCATGAAACTACAACACTAGATGTATAATATTGTGTTTTTAGTCCGGATATTATTTAGTTATTCTTAGAACAAGCAAAGGTACCCCAGTTTGTGCCACCTTCTCTCTCCACACTTTTCTTCCTCTTCTGTCTTCCACATGCTTGCCTGATCCCTTGCCTTTTTTTTTGTCCACTCTGGAGTAGTTTAATGAAGACCACATGTCCCTCATTTACCCATGAGAGTGCTATATGGGGCAGCGTCAGAAGCCTTCCTTCTACTGCCTGTCGGCAAGCCACCTTTTATACTGTCTTTTTGACTGTCAGGTTATCTTCCTAGGTGGTCACACTGGCCTCTCCCCATTCCTGCTGGGAGCTTCCTGTATCAGAGCAGTTTTTCATCCCATCTTCGGCGCCTCTTTTAGGAGCTGAGAGTTCTCCAGGGCTCCTTTTCCCATTAAAATTCCTTTCCACAAGACTGCATTTACCAATTCTTTGAGCGTGTTGAAGTTTTCTGGTTTAAGTTCATTAGTCCACTGCTTTTGCTCCCTCTTCTCCTGAAACTCGAGAGCTCTGCTGATTTGTGATCTTTTCCATTCAGATCACCTTCCTCCAGCAGCAGCCTCTCATTCAGTTTTCCCACATTAACCAGCAGCAAACCACAAGCCACCAGGTACAGCTGCATATGCCTCATGTCACTGGAACACAAAGCTGCTCTTTATCCACAAAACATCAGGGATGGGCTACACATTGTAATTGCCTCCTGAACACATATCTAGGACAGAGTTTCTAGTGCTGTGGAGTGTATTGTACAGGAGGTATAAGCATCACTTCCCCACGTTCCCTGCTGCACGCAGGGACCTGGTTCAAGGTATCAGCTCACTGCAGCTAAAGAAGGATGTGTGTGGCTCTGTAATCAGAATCCTAGTCTCTATGCAAGCAATTCCACTAGGAGCCAGGAACCAGCTTTGGCTCTGGGCTGTCCCCCACTCCCGGTAAGCCCCAGGATGTAACTGACTGGAAAGAGATGAGTCTGGGAACTTCAACGTTGTGTTGACATCCTTGTCCCTGAATCAATGCACTTCTTTCCCCAGTAACAGGCAGTCAGATGTTCAGATGCAGATAAGATTTTGCACCGTTCTCATCTTGGCTGCTGTATTTCTCTCTGAAGCCAAGTGAAGTGGCATCAAGCAACCAGCAGCACTGAAAGACATACATGTGTTGTATTAAGAAGGGGCAACAAAAAATCCCAACAAAATCCACAAAAAACAAGGTATATAAGTCTGAAATGCAAAATTCAGAAAAACAGGGGAAAAAAAATTTTGCCTGAATTTCTCCCAGAAACAGCAACAAAAATTCTGTTTTAGGCTGATGATCAAGAAAATTACCTTTTAGTTCTACCCACGTCATCTTACCTGCTATTTTAAACATATTATTCACCATAATTTTACACTTCTAATTGCAATGTCCTTTCACTTCTTTTACTTCTAGGTGCCAAGCTTAAAACAGCTATGTAAAACTGTTTTCAGTGTTAAATTCTCCCCAATTTAGAGGGTTGGGTGCACTGAATTACCATTATCATTTAACACACATCCTGCATTTTGTGGCTCTCTGTCTTGCTTTTGCTTTTCTCCATTTATTACTTTCTTTCCTTTCTCCACTTTCTATTTCAGGCTGTCAAGGAGAAAGCAGAGTCCGACTCCCGCAATGAAATGCTTCACCTGCGGAGCCTGCTGAGAGTGAAATTGATAAAGGACAGCACCAGCCCACGCAATTTCACTCACAGCGGGCACTTGCAGGTGAAGCACTACCATAAAATGGAGCAAGGTTACTCGCCTGCTGCCTCCCAGCCAAGTCACCAGTTGATAGCTGCTTGTTTCATGATCTTTTCACTCGTCTCCTGCCATGCACCGCTTGCTCTGACCCCTGCGCAAGAGGCAGGAATCAGCCACGTAGACCAGTGCTTGCTAGCAGGGGCTGAGCCCAGGTAAGTGCTCCAAATGTTGAATACTCGGCTGAAGGCTGGCCTGGCCACGGGACTGCTCAAGCCACCTTCCCACCAGGGGATCCTTGGGAGGATGCTTGCAGTCCCACCTGCCCCTTCACGTAGGACAACAGTCCCACAGAGCTACCATCTCTGCAACCATCTGACAGGACAAAGGCAAGTCATAGATGTTTCTGTAACATCTCCATAGGGTACCAGCCTGATGCCTGATGGAATTTAAGACAACCTATACATCATTTTAGCTGGTGGCTCCCATGGATCTATTTCAACAAAGGTTTGATCCCAAGGGGTATTACTCTCACTGTCACTCCAGCACTGCTTTGCCCCAATCCCATTTTCTTCGCTATTTGAAAATCTTGTGTATTAAATAACAATTTTAGTCAGCTCAGGATTTTTTTATTTTGATAGGAATGTTCCTCACAGCCTGATTGATACCTGGGCTGATGTTTTTCCCTAACATAGCTTAGTCTAAGCAAGTCATAAGAGAATTTTGGTAATGCAAGGTAGGGAAACTGGGTTCTGCCATCTACCCTTTTTTCAATACTAGTAGGGGATGAAACTCAGAATCTCCAGATTTGGAAAAAACAAATAAACTTTTCTTAAATAATTAATCATGTATTTAACAAGGCAATTACACTTTTTCGTACCCATTGGCAAAATATTTTGAAATCTAAAAAGGAACTTAAGTCTTTAAGTCTCTATAGTTTCACTTAGGTTATCTGCTGTAACTTTTAAGCCTGCTTTGTCCAGGTGACCGTTCTCATACTTCAGGGCATAAAATTCCAGGAACAGAAGGGATTATTGAGAAACTCCCTGTCTAAACAGTGCTTCTTATGGAGTGCTGTATAGTCCTTGTTAGAGACTTCAATACCAGGCAGTGCCAGACACGTGGCAAAGCAATTCCTGCAGCACTGGTGGGGGGAATTCATTGCTACAAATATTCTTTCTATAAATACCCATCATACCATTTACAAAATTCGAGGACTGAAATTAAGACCTAAGGAGCACAGTGCAAACTCAATGTACTTGAATACCCAGCTCCTAATTTGAAACACAATTCTCAGTTGAAACTAGTGGGAAAATAGGAGTCTCAGAAGGATTTAACTGCCTCAATGCCTTCACGTCTAGATTTCCAGCAGATGCATCCCAAATCAGATCTGCAGCCTTTACTGTGTTGTTGCAGAAGACTTCTCGCAATCTGAAGTGCAAAATTCACCACCAGGAACTGGCCTTGCATAAAGACCTTTATAATGAATGTCGCTGATTGCAAGTGTGATTATTGTCATGCCACGGGAGGATACAGGGCAAGGACAGAACACTTCAGAAATGTGACCACAGATTAACAGGTAATAAGCAGATGGTCTCTTTGTGTTCCCATTTATGGGCTAGATTATAATACTTTTTTAAAATTATTTTTTCCCCCAAAAAATCTAGTTTAACTCCAGTCAAAGATCCTGAACAGTCTCTTCTTGAAGGAAAAAAAATTCACACAGAGTCTTCTTTTCACATTGATAGAAATCAATGATATTTAAGCTTGAAAACTTAAATAAACCTGTGCATTTAAGCTGACAGTAAAACTATTACTAACCATGCTCACTGCTGAACAGGTAACCAGCTCAACTGATTTGGGGGTCATAGAGCTATAAAAATAAAGCATTTCCCTTTATTTTATCCACAAACATATTACCGTATAAGGGTCCATTTCTTTGCAATCTCTGTCATTCGGCCTGATGTTAACAGCAATTATATTCTTACTAATTGGTGGAGCCTGAACCAGATCGGCTACAAACATGGGAGATGTGAACCAGGCAGGCAGCAATCTTCCCACACTTCCTTTTGTGCTGGTTTAAAACTCACCAGGGACCTCACAGAAACCTTACATATAGCAACAGCTGAAGCGAGCCATAAACGTAGCTGCTCCCAAGGCTCAGTGTGCTGAGGCTGTACTGGCTGGTGCCACGTGTCCCCTCTCACTCCTGGAGGAGTCTGGCTTGTGTTTGCTGCAAGGCATTGCCACATCCCTCTTGGCACACTCATTTCTCTGAAGGCTCTGCCCAGTTGTTCAGGCAAACGAGTGAGCTGAGCTGAATTTAGCTTTAAATATACTGTAATTATCTCAGCATTTTCTTTTTGGATGCAATTCATTAGCTGTTTTTACCTGACAGAGCTCTTCTTTGCCTATTTTATTCAGTCAGTCACTTCTCTTTTTAATTTGGAGAGTCAGACATTGAACTGATTGCGTATTTCTAGTTCCCCATGACACAGAGAGGAAAAAGGACATAGGCCTCCACAGCATACCAAAAGCCTGAAAGGATTTATGTTAAATATTAATTTGAAGCTGGTCATAAAATCACAGGAAGTGCTGGATCTAATGCCAGAACAAAGATTTAAAAAAAAAAAAAGTTACACAAAACCAGACTTACAAGTCATAAAAACCAAACAAAATCAGCAATGGCACAACCAGATGAGTTTCTACACACCTTGTGACTACTCAGAACACTGCCTTGTTTACTTAGGTAATAATGTGGCTTCTGTATGAGAGGATGTATTTTTCCTGAGAGACTGCGGCTCTACTTGGACCTGAAGTAAAAGCATAGCTCATGTGCCACCCCAAGCCCTGCAGAGAATTCACAGATTGCAGCACAGCAGTGGTCCTGAGCTGCAGGAAGCCAACACCTACCCAAGGGAGGACTGTGCCTTCAGAAAGAGGCCAATCAGCAGGATCTCTGCCCTGGTACCTCACAGATATTGCTGCTGCCATCCATCTGCATGGGCCAAGGGCTTTATAGAAAAATGACCAACCTACCAGTGTAGGGGCTACTTAACAGCAGGGGATTTCCCCTCAGATATGAACGACAAATATGAAATTCGTCATTGTTAGTGCTGGGTGTCTTGGGAGAGAAAAAGAACACACTTATTTACAGAACTCTGTAGTTAATCACTAGGGGAGATCTGGGTTCCAGGCTGCAAACAAATAGTTTATATTAAAGTTTAAAAAAATAGGGGGAAAAAAAGTTGAAACGACAATTAGCAGCAAAGTGAATGTTAGTTGTACCCAGTTAGCACCCTAAACATTATGCAACAGAGTATTATTTTGCTCTTTTGGTACTAAAAACTGGAATTGAATTGTAACCTGTAGTGGGGGAAAACAACTGTGTGCTTACACCTGCCATAGCAAGGATTTTTTCTCTGTTCCACAGCAGGTGGAACAGCCCCACAGCTTGGCTGCTAAGGCACTATAGTGAGCAGTGCCCTCAGGAAAAGAAGGGAATATGCTAGGAGAAAACATTAGACACTGAGCTATAGGATATGAGGGACTTTTAGGACTTTGGTTCTGAAAGAAACTTTAGTTCTGAAGAACTAAACTGTGGGAACTGTGAAGCCTCAGATGAAGAAGGCACCTCTTGAAGCCCAGACATGAGCAGCAAAATGTGAGAGCCACCACAAGAATAGCAGAAGTTATTCACAACACTTTTTCATAAAAAGAAGGGATAACACTTTCCAAGGAGTAATGCTTACTTCCTCTGAAGTCATTGACTGCTTTATATTCTTATATTTGTATTTTCTTATCACAATAATTTAACAGGAAAAAACGCAGACTTTTTTTGTGTTGGCTTCTATTGGTTCATCAGTCTCTGAAACAGTGTTTTTTTCTGCATTTTATTTCACAGTCTTGCATGACCTTTAATTTCTGATCATAAAGCCTGTGATACTTGTTCTTCCAGTACTAAAACCACACCCATGAACCGTAACCTATGGCTATAAAACTCGTAACAGGGAAATTCAAGAAGAGAAATTATCAAGCAAGTTCCCATTGAACTTCTCATTAAATTACAGAAGATGGGTTTTGCCCACCTTCAAATTGGATCTCAAGGACCATGGCCATTCCTGGGATTATAACCCATGGTTATAGTTGCTCCAAAATAACACAGCCTACAAACTGTTCTTCCACATCACCTTTGCAGAGCAGTGAGGAGGGAGCATCGTAGCATATGGCACCACATCCACAGAAATGCTGCTTGGACCAACTGGCAGAGCACTCCTTAAAATAGCTCTGAGTCAGCAGGTTTTACAGTCACGAAGGCAGAGCAACAGGAGAGATTTAAGCAGATCACAAAGCATTTAAGCACACACCGCAACTCCTACTCATGGCGCAGCTTTCGGAGCATTCTCAAGGAAGAGGAGGATTAGATGGGCAAAGGCTTTTAAATATTCTCTCATGCGAAGGAATGGAATTAGGCCCACAAAAGTAATTTGCTTGGAATATTAACTTGGGAAATGGGAGATACGTTTGAACTCCCCTGTGGCAGAAAAGAAACTGAACTTGGGTCATTTACAACCTGATTATCCTAACCATGAGTAATTTTAAATAAAAAGAGGGAACTGGGATTTCTTCTCCAGCTGTGCTTGTCATAAGGCTTGATCTTATAATTGTGCTCTTAGGATATCTACAGGATGAGACAAGTAGGAATTGGAATGAGTAAAGAAGATGAACAACTTACATTTTATGTATCTGAAGAGTTCAAAAATATCTAATGTATATGCTATAAATTAACATGCATTTATCTCAAACTTCAAGAATGGCTTGTGTGTTGCTGAAAATTCATACAAATGTATTAATAACCTTGCCTAAGGACTATGTTATCTGGTCAGAGGCTGTGTGAATTGACCCACCTGAAGCTTCACCCTGCCCTAGACAGGTTGGCTACTGTAGGATTTTGTGATCAACAGGTGTGTCCCCTGAGCCCTGTAATAAATAGAAGAAATTAAATAAAACATGTTGCAAGAATCAAGGAAATTAGTGGAAAAGCTGCAGCATTTACAAAAATAGTTTGTCATGATAGAGTGTTGTTTGGAGTTTCTGATGTTGCACAAACCCAAATTGACGGAAAATGCCAGGAAGTAGGGAAAGGTAAAATGATAGTCTGAGCAATGTCCTCAACTACATTATCAAAACAAGTTTTTTGTGTCTGCCCTCCTGTAGGCTGGAGTTTTTTTGGTGGGGATTTTTTTCAATAGATTTTTTTCAGTGCTATATGACATTAGCCATTAGTGACTTGGAGGGAACAGGGATACTGGTTGTTCTGAAAGCTCAGCTTCAATGGACAGCCACCACAGCCAGTATGTCTGCCTGTCTGTCTGCCTCCTCCCCACCTCCACTCAGCCAGCAGTATGTCTCACTCTGAGAATTTAGTTAGAAAACCCATAGTGAAACCCATGAGAATCAAGAAAACCAAAACCAGAGAGGGATGTTTGCTCTGGGCCTGGTGTGGGCACTATAATGCCACAGTCACATGACACCTGGGTCTGGAGGCCATCCTGCCTCCTTCACTACCCAGCCTTCAGGGGTGATTGCTCCCTGCCTAGCTGTGCCAATCATTATTCCCCCACAAAAGCCCATGGGAAGAGGAGTGAGGAATAAAGACGGGATTATCTATTTTAAAGAGTTTATATTTTGCACTAAATTTTTCATATTTTTGTAAAATAGTCTCACTCCCCCCCTTCAAATCTCAACCATATTCTGCTCCATCTAGAGGAAGCTCCTGTTTTGTTTCAGTGCTTTGAAATTCACTCTATATTTTAATAACCCCTTCCTCACTTAGGAACTCTTGAACTGAAAACTATTGGAAATTCAAGGGTGTTGGTAAGAGGGGCTGAGCATGGTGGTGTCCTCCTCCCAATGAAACCCTTTAGAATTTTAAAAAAAAAAATCCACAAAAAAACCCCAGACAAAATTTATTTTTAAAAAGACAAAATTTATTTCAAAAAGAGCAAGGACCGCAGCATAGGCATGAAGCCAGTGCAGCCTGACAGGGATCGGTGGACCCAGGCTTCACTAGGACTGCACAGATGCAGGGGTCCCAAATGGCCACTGAGTACCATTCCTATCACCTGTGGACATTCAGAGGATCACTGAAAGGGCCAGGTTGGAAGGGATCACAGTGGGACATCTGGTCCAACCTCCCTGCTCAAGCAGGCACAGGATTGCATCCAGATGGTTCTTTAATCTCCCCACTGAGGGAGAATCCACACCTTCTCTGGGCAGTCTGCTCCAGTGCTCAGTCACTCGCACAGTAAAGAAGTTCCGCTTCACGTTCAAGATGAAACTTCCTATGCATCAGTTTCTACCCATTCCCTCTCGTCCTATCGCTCGGGACCGCCGATCAGAGCCCGGCTCCATCCTCTTGACACCCTCCCTTCAACTTATAGACATCGATGAGGTCCTCTCTCAGCCGTCTCTTCCCGATGCTGAACAGGCCCAGCTCTCTCAGCCCGGTAAGACTGATGTTCCAGTCCCCTGATCATCTTTGTCACCCTCCGCTGGACCCGCTCCAGGAGCTCCTGTCCCTCTTGTCCTGAGGAGCCCAGAACTGGACACAGCACTCCAGGTGCGGCCTCACCCGGGCCGAAGACAGGGGCAGGATCACCACCCTCGACCTGCTGGCAACGCTGCTCCTCACGCACTCCCGGAGCGGCTGCAGCCGCGGCGCTTCCCACGGGACGGAGCCGCGCTGCCATGGCAACAGGGGCGCGAGACACCCCGGAAGCGAACGCGCGCGCGGCCCCGCCCCCCCCTCGGCCCTCGCTCAGGCGGCCCCGCGCGCGGCGGGTGACGACG
>VZRL01005937.1:566159-641107 GCA_013397895.1 Origma solitaria
CCCTGTCCCGACATGGCTCTGCGGCGGCTTCTCCTCGTCGCCGCCGCGCTGGCGGCGGCCGCCGGGCCCGCCGCCGCCTTCTACCTGCCGGGCCTGGCGCCCGTCAACTTCTGCGAGGCCGGCAAGGAGAAGCCCGAGTGTAAGGTGAGCCCGGGGGGCGCTGAGGGGAGGCCCCTGAGGCCGTCCGGGTGCGGCGCGGCCTGGGCGTTGCCCCCCTGCCTCGGGGGCAGTGTGGTGGGGTTTGTCCGGAGGGTTTGTCGCCGCCTCGCTGTGCCGGCGCGGGGGCTGGGGCTGCGGGGACTCGGAGCCTGGTTCAGTTCCCGCTGTCCTCAAGTTGCTCACAGAATTGTTAGGGTTGGAAGGGATCTCTGGAGATCATCTGGTCCCACCCGCCTGCTAAGGCAGGGTCACCTGGAGTAGGTGACATAGGAACGCGTATGAATGTCTCCGGACAGGGAGTTTCCGTGACCCTCTGCACAGCCTGTTGCAGTGCTCTGCCACCACCAGTGTAAAGAAGTTCTTCCTCGTGTTGAGGTGTAACTTCTCATGTTTTAGTTTATGGCCATTGCTCCTTGAAAAGGAAATTAATGAGACGGAGGACTCGGGAATGGCAGAGGTGCTTGCCTGGCTCCCCGCTCAGCTCCGGCCTGGCTAGGAAGTGACCACGGTCCCTCCGAGGGAAGGAGAGAGCTGTCGGCTCATCCTGTGAGTTATGGTCACGTTGGGGAAGTAGGAAGCCCTGGCCTGTTATCTCCTGGGCCCTTTCAAATCCTTGCAGGAAAGCTGCAGCAAGTAAGGATGACAGTGGCAGGTCATGCGGAGGGGTGTGTGTGATTCTTGGCAGGATCAAGCAGCTGGTGACTGGAGTAGATACAAAATCAAATTAAGCATCCGGTAACACCTTCCTTGCTGTGTCTTCCTCGCTGCAGGAGCCTGAAGTTCTAGGCCCTAGATTGTCAAGTGAAGCTCAAACTTAACTTCATGCCTGCGGAAGTGATGAGTGAAGTTCACATAATCAAATTACTCATTTGTAAGGATATTGGTGGGGAGCATTAATGTAAATCTCCAGTGATGAAAAATAGTCTTTGCTCCTTTGGGGCATCTTTTGAAGTTGTTTGCTGCTGCTGTGATGGAAATTACACTAGACTGTGCTTTAATACTCGAATGAGAAAGTTCCAAGACCAGTTAATTTTATGATCCATGCTCTTACTGCTGTAGAAAGTCTGTCTTGTACTTTCTGAACTCTCAGCTTCTGCATTACCTGAAACACTGGTTTATGATTCTTCAGAATAAGAGTCTGCTGAAATTGTATGTGTTTGGTAAATACCACGTGCTGACTTTATCTTTTTTGCTGTCCTGAATCAGCACAGCCAGGAATAAGCCAAGCATGTAATGAAGGCACTTCAGTTGTAGTAGTAAAACATCCTGTGGACATTTTTTAATAGGACCATAGAAATGGTGTTTGGAAGTGACCTCAGCAGGTCACATACTGCAGCCTCATGCAGAAGCTAAGAGGACAGAAAGCACCACTGTTGTCAACACTAGATCAACTCAACTCTACCTTTGTTTAAGCAAGCCTTGGAAACATCCAAGCATGGAGCATCCATCTCCTCCCTGGGTGACCTGTTATAGTGCTGCACCACCCTCTTCAGGAATGTTTTTTTTCAAATACAGGCTAAAGCTTTCAAGCTGCAGTTTGTATTTTTTCACAGCGTCCCTGAAAAACACCACTAAGTTTGGATTATTCCTGTTTTAAGCTTGTAGAAGAAAGATTTGTTTTTTTAAGCCGGGTCAGCCAGGTAGCCTACTGTCATTTGTAACCAACCTGAAATACTTATGGGGTGATCTTTCTCAGATGTCTCTGCATTTTTATTCTTCATATAACATGTACAAAATGTTTGTCTCCCCCTGAGAATTTATCATTTAATAACTGTGAAATGAGGTACTTGGACAATGTAAATGTACCACCAGCAGGCAGCTGAACACCTCAACAGGTGTAGTATTTCAAAAATTTATTACTGCAGCTAGCCACCTCTTATCAATTTACATAGTAGACATAGTCTGAATCACTCTCCACATCTAATTCTCTCCATGTAGTCTGCAGCTGAATGTAGTCTGGTCCCTGGCAAGGAGAAACAATATATGATCGAATAATTGCTGTATCATATTTAAATAAAACGAAGCTTCCGTGACAGCCTCTTTTTTTTACATTTCTTGCAGGTTCCTTGCAATTATCACTGTTAATTGCAATGTCAGTAATAGTAGTGAATTTTCCTGAGGATTTAGATCCACATGCCAGATTTCTAAATGTACTGTTTGTCTGTTATGATCCCTGTGGATCTCCTGTCCTCTCTTCATGAGATGGTATGAGATGTTGTTAATGAGGCACGTAGCTAAGAGCAATGAGATTCATGGCTTTCCCCCTTTCTCCGGGCTGCCTGCTAATATGTTTGGGCAAACTCATTTGGCTGCTTTTTCTGGTTTTGGTTGGAATACCATCAGAAATGGAATGGGATCTATGCAGACTTAAATAGTAATTCTTGGCTGAAGAATCCTTACTCAGTTTTAAAAAATACTGATCGCTCCAAAAAGGATTTGGTCTTGTATGGGAAATTGTTTATCAAAGATGCTGATCTGCAGTAATGCATATACTTCTTAGGAAAAACCGGAGCATTCCTGTAAATCTCCTCTGATGAGAAGCAGCTAATTTAAGGCGGTGGTTCTGTGACCAGCTGAGGCAGTCTAATTCCCTGCTGCTGGGAGTGAGAGATTTCATTCCTGTCTTCTCCTGGGCAATGTGATCCTGTCCTCTGCATTGACACAGCTGTATTACTTGTTGTTTTTTTGGGCTTAACATGGCAGGAAGCTCTCCAAGTTTTTGCCAGTGTAGTTTCTTGCTGTGTTAGGGAGTTGAAGTGGCTTACAGAATTACGGCAAGCATGCACTGCCCAGAGGTGAGCAGCAGGTCTGCATGGCTTAGGGCAGAGGAAAGAGGAGCTGCAAGGTGTGTCTTCACTTACTGGGTCATGCTAGTAGCTCACAGCTTCCTGTGTCTCTGAGAACTGCATCCTGACTTGCACATGGACAGCTTAAATACATTAGTAAAACAGTACCCAACTGAAGTATCAGAGCTACAGATACATGTGAACATTTCCATCTTTTCCTTTCCTCCAGAGTTTCTTTTTTGGCTAAACTTGAGTGAATTTTCATAGGTAGGAAGTGCTCTTCTGTTGGTGAGGAAATAGATGGCTTGAAAGGGAGAGGATTTGTTCTTGAGGGCATTCACCTTTGTTTTACTCTTCAGTTCTTGTCTGATTATATAGTAAGACAGCTCAGTTTCTGTTGTGGTTTAACCCCAGCTGGCAACTAAGAACCACACAGCTGCTCAATCTCAGCTGACCCCAGTGAGGTGGTGAGGAGAACTGGGGTGGAAAAGTAACTTGTGGGTTGAAATAAGAACAGTTTAATTGAAACAAAGTAAAATATACTCATAGTGTTAATGATAATAATAATTTTAATGAAAAGGAGAGAGAGGGGGGAATAAAACTCAGGCGAAACAAGTTGCACAATACAGTTGCTCACCACCCACTGGTGGATGCCCAGCCCATCCCTGAGCACTGATCACATCCCCTTCCAGTCAACTCTCCCAGTTTATGTACTGAGTTTGGCATTCCATGGTATGGAATGGCCCTTTGGCCGGTTCAGGTCAGCTTGTCCTGGCTGTGTTCCCTCCCAGCTTCTTGTGCACCTGCTTGCTGGCAGAGCATGGGAAACTGAGAAGTCATTGACTCAGAGTAAGCACTACCTAGGCCCAACTTACAGCTTGAAGTGTGTTATCAACATTATTCTCATTGAATCCAAAACACAGCGCTGTACCAGCTATTAAGAAGAAAATTCTATCCCAGCTGAAACAAGGATAGTATGCTGTGGTACTAAGAACTGCTCTTTAAAATTTTTCTTTAATAAGTCTTTTGCTGTTTTAGCCTGTTGAATTGGTTTACTCTGCAAGCACGTAATTGCCAAAAGCAGTGTAAGGCAAACACTTGAAATTTATTGGAACTGCAAGACCAATAAGGGAAGGGATTTTTAGACTAAGAGGAGAAGAGTGAGGGACCTCTCCCTTTCCACAGCAGCAGTCTACCCTGTCTGTAATTCATATGTATAGACCAAACTAGTCTGAAACCACAGTAGTCTGAATTTCAGGTTCTTACTCAAGAGTTGGTAGAGTTAATGAAAAACTTTTATAGGAAGGCAAATGTGGGTATCCTTGCCTTCTCTTTGGAAAGAGATTCTGTTAAAAAAAAAATGGTGTATCAGTCTGAATACATTGTTTAAATTCTCATAGTTCAGTTTTTAGTTACTACATAGATGAAATTGTGGAGCAACTTAACTACAGGGAGAAGTACTGCTCTCATTGCACTTTTCTTCATGTTTTTTTAAGACTTTTATTACACAAAAGTTGTGGTGGTGACTAATGCGACTCTAACTTGGTACATTAAACTCAAACACTGGCAGCTTTGCTAAGGATATTATTTTTGTGGATGATTTCCTGCTATCTTGTAGTTGGAATGGTTATCGTGGCCTTTAAGTGGTTTTGTCATGTGGTCACTGCTTTTGTGATGGTTAGATAGTGCTTTACTTATGCTCCCAGCAGATACAGTTCGTTACACAAGATGTACAATTACAGAAATCTTGCATTTTCAGCTTTCCTTAACCTTATTCAAACAAATCTATTTTTATATATTCGTGAGAATTGAAGACGTGCTTTAACTGTAACTGCTGATTATCTCTGCTCTTTCAGTCTGGAATCGAGCTGTTTGTGAACAGGCTTGACTCGGTAGAGTCTGTCCTTCCCTATGAATACACTGCGTAAGTATATTATACTGTTTGTGTCACTTTAATTGTCATTTTTTTCAAAAAGATGGATTTAATTTATGTAAAACTTTTACCTACATCTTGCTACACAGTGTGCCACTGAGATATGTCTATTTATTTTGCTAACATAAGTTTACAAATACAGAATTTTCCATGACCAGATGGATGCCTACATTGCTTCCTTTATCTCAGTTGTCTTTGCTCATACTTTAGTGCATGGATTTGTAGGCCCCTGTAGGTTGAATCAGTGTTGTAGTGTAACATAAGGTTAAAATGTGTGCGTGTGTGTGCGTGTGTGTGTGTGTGTGTATAATACTTTTCTGCATTACTTGTCACTGTAGATCAAAGTATTACTGCTGTCTTCAGTAGCCTATGCCAGATGAGTTAAAGTGGTAATGAGGTGCGAACATCCCATCAATTATCTTAATGAGGTGCTAAATGTTTTCTTTGTATACATCATAGGAGTGCACAAAATGTATCAATGCCTGGTACAACGGTGTAAAGTTTGTTCTATGAAGAATATTTTGACTGTTAATATTGAAGAGCTTAAGCACCAGTTATGTCTACTTTAATGAACACAAATGTGATATATTTAAAAATAGACCGGAAAAACGTGGAGGATGTGCTATTAAATGTGTTGATGAATAAAACTGTAATAACCTGTTTAATAGTGCTTGTTGTAAGGGAACTGTTGCTGTCTGTGTGTATTTTATTTTCCCCGGAATCCAAGAATCTGGCCTTCATGCTTTTTTCTCAGAGTCATTATTAAACTCTAGATGAAGATTTAATTCTTGCCTAAAATCCCTGTTCAAATAGGAAACTTCTAATTACTCAAACTTATGCTACAATGTTCTGAAATAGCTGATTAAGAGATTTGATTGTTGGACCTCTTTTCTTTAGTTTATTTTCAAACCGGGATAGTGATTTTCACACTTTACAGGTTAAATGAAGAAGCTGTTGTCTACAGGGAAAGCTGTTTCCTTTACTTGTGATGAACACGTTGATTTGTGAACATTATTTGCAACTGAGAATATTTTATTCATTTTTGTATCTTTTCTCTAATTCAGGTTTGATTTTTGTCAAGCAGAAGGAAAGAAACGTCCATCTGAAAACCTTGGCCAAGTCTTATTTGGAGAGAGGATAGAACCGTCTCCTTACAGGGTTTGTTCTCTGACAAGGGGTGTTTGGTAATGTGTGCATTCAAATGTAGCCAAAGGAAATCAGAATCCTGAAGATGATTGTCACAAGGGCTTTATCTGAAAGAGCTTCAGCATCTGAAATTCCACACAATAGAAATCTGTCAGTTTAACCTAATTGTGACTATGTGCTTTGCATCATGGAGCTGTAGCCTGAAATGCTGGGCAGGTTGTCTTCCCTCAGGAATCTGAAGAAACCTGATTACTGCTGCTCAGCGCTCTTGTTTCTTGGAACCAGATCTGAAAATATTACAGCCATGAAAAAGAATTTGAAATTGTGTTAGCCAGCTGGTCTTTTCTGTTGACTGAAGCTCTCACATTCTCTTCTACAGAGGTAGTAGGAGAGAAAGTTATCCATTGAAGCTGCCTGTGACAGCATGGCTGCTGTAAGGTCAAATGACTTATCTGGTAAATCATGGCAGAAAACAAGTGTTAGTCAGTAAAAGGAGCTCTTGCTGTAGGACTCAAACAGTGAGCACAGGAGGGGTTTATAGCACACACCAAAATAAAAACCTCCTCTGGAAGGTTAATGTACCTAGTCTCTGTAATTTGTTAGGTATTTTTATTATAGTAGTATAGGCAAGGAAATGCATAGGAGAAGTTGTTAAATACTGAAATAAGACAGTTTGTTGCAACCTTTTTGCCCACGTGTCTTTCATTTTTCTTAGTTCACATTCAACAAGCAGGAGACATGCAAATCTGTTTGTACAAAAACATATGATACCACAAAGCCAGAAGATAAACAGAAATTAGACTTTTTGAAAAAAAGTATGCTACTGAATTATCAACATCATTGGTAAGTTGGTATCAAAATTCATAGACTGGTTAGTGTAGTACACTGGTGATAATTTAGTTTATGATTTTGTATTTGCAAGTTGATACAGATGGAGCACTAGATGTTTGCACTTAATTTATTCCTCTTCTCTTTTTGCAGAAAATGTGTTATTTGTTGTCTTCATAAAAAAATTTCCTTCACTTGAAGGATAAGCTCTAGGAGCAATAGAAATTAATCTGTTTCTGAGCAAAAATCTTCCTGCTTACTGTAAAATACTGCTGCTTCTTTTCACCTGTAAAAGTTAGTCCTGCCTTAGCTTGAGAAAAGTCTTACAGGACCTTTATTCTATTGCTGTGTTGTCTTTGTTTTCCTCAAGAGCCCTTGCACTCAACCTTCTAATGCTGGGTCCAGGAGACAGGATCAACAGTTCTGGAAAAGTTTTATGCAATGTTTGTTTCTCTTTTATGGATATGGAAGGGACAGGTGGCCAGTGAAACCTAATTAATGAAATAATTTTGGGGAATGCATAAGCACATGGTCCTTTCCTATTCTCTGAGCCTCTCTGTAACCATCTGATTGACCTTGGAGCATACTGGGGCTCTGTTTGGCTTGGACATTGAATCCTCTTCCGATGGGCATTAAGGGTGGAGCAAGGCTGAATGTGTGTGCTGAATCTCAGGCACATTTTCAGTTTCCCAACATTACACGCACATCCAAGAGCTGTGAAATGTTTATCAGCAGGCTCAGTCTTGACACTGGAAATACCCAGTCACGTTATCAGTGTTTATTTAGTGCTTGACGTGTTGGTATGCTCTGCCAGCAGCAGCTTTCTGGTGCAAGAATTGGGCATGAGTTTTTGAGGCTTGTCTTTACAAGGAATACATGAGCATCATTAACTGATGTCACTCATAGGTGTGCCCTAGTTCCAGATATGGGCCTCCTGCTTTACAGGAGAAAATGTTTCAGTCTTCATCTAATTGGATTTAAACTTTTTGCATACTTTAATAACAATGCAGGTTGAATATTGCCACTGTCATTAACTGTTTCTCTGTAATGTCACATTCCATTCCATCAATTTTGTAACAGCCACCTGTGCTGGAAAGGCAACAAGTGCATTTTCTACTGCTCTAGGGAGCTGATACGGGATATCCCTTTGTAGGGATAAACTGTGGTTCACTGATGTAAATATTTCTGGGAACCTCTTGAAAATGAGTGTAGTAGAAATTTGATAGGTTATATTGGAACGGTTCACAGGCAATAGTCATTTGTTCAGGTAGGTGAGCAAGGAAGTAATAAAGAAACTGAAAGGTGCAGCTACTTTTGCAGGGATTTGAAGTGTGTATGCCTAATGCTAAAGTATGTGGAGCTTCAAACATGCTGGACTTGATTATATTCCTCTTAAATACTGCATATGGTTATAATATTTGCACCACTTTCAATTTCAGTGATGCATGTGAGTCTGGCATAAAGGTTCAGCCTTTAAAGGTTGTGTATGTTTTGGCTATGAGACTTGAAAGAAATTAATTTTTTTTTTTAGGAAAGCCCGTAACATAAGCTGATAGAAACTGAAACAGAACTGTGTAAAACTAATAGTGCAGAAAAGTACTTCAGACTGGTTTGGGGTTTTTTCCCCCCACAGATTAAATTGTTTTACAAATATACTTAGTGTATTCAGCTATTCTTTTTAAGAAGTATAGCTAGCTTGATAGGGCTGCCGAGATTTAAGTAAGATGTAATTCTGTTTCTCACTGTGAAAACTTCCCTTGAAATTCAGGTTATTTCTTTGTTCTTTTAATGGCATTTCTACTATTTTTTTTATTTTTTTTTTGCTCTGCCCACTGCCCTAAAACTTTAAAATCAGGGGTGTAAAAAATCCCTGGTTATGTCTGTTAGTCCTCCTTAGCCACAGCTTCACAAAGTGGCAGTGGCTGGATTTTGTGATTAATGATGCGTGCTCCAGGAGTATGGTACAGAGGTATGTTGTACAAGGATCAACAAGGTAGCATAAGTGAGGATTCAGTAGAGGGTTATTATCCAGCTTCGATTTATCATGAAATTCCTGGGGAACACAGATGGTGCACAGTACTTTTAAGGTTTTAAAAGCCACTTAATAAGATTAGGAATTGACATACTGAATTGGACTCAACAGCTATACTGATATCTTGGCTGACAGTGTTCATCACCAGATGTTCTTGGGAGACATATAAGAACAGTGTTGAATAGCATATTTGCTCCATATGTATAATCTCTTCAAGTCATTTTAAATTTGAAGATTAACTGTGAAAAATGATTTGCTACTTAAACTATCAATTTGTTCCAGCATTGCTGCTTGAAGGCAGCTCAGTATATCTTTGCTGCAGAAGATGCAAGGGAAAGCCTCTATCCCAACCACACTTCCTTGCAATATGTTAATGTTGCCTTGTTTTGATTAGGAGATTAAAACATTGACAAAAGCGAGCAATCTCTCTAGCATATGTTATGGCGATAAAATTTCAAATATACAGGCACGGAATTGTTTAGGTTGGAAAAGACCTCTAAGATCATTGAGTCCAGCTGTGTGGTGGGCTGACCCTGGCTGAATGCCAGGTGCCCACCAAAGCTGCTTTGTCACTCCCCTCCTCAAGTGAACAGGGGAGGGTAAATGTAGCAAAAGGGTCAAGATAAGGGTAGGGAGAGATCACTTGCCAACTACTGTCATGGGCAAAACAGACTCAAATTGGGGAATTTAGTTTATTTATTACCAGTCAAATCAGAGTGGGATAATGGGAAATAAACCCAATTCTTAAAACAATTTCTCCCCATCCCTCCCTTCTTCCCAGGCTCAACTTCACCCCCAGTTTTCACCACCTCCTTTTCCCAATGGCACAGGGGCACAGAGAATGGGGATTGTGGTCAGTTCATCACACACTGTCTCTGCCTTACCTAGGTCTCCTTCCTCTTGAGGGTCAGGACACCCCACACTCTGTCCTTGCTCCAGTGTGGGGTTACCCGTATGGGAGGGTTTTTCATGAACTTCCCCAATGCAAGTCGTTCCCATGGGCTGCAGTTCTTCATGAACTGCTCCAGTGTGGGTCCCTTCCATGGAGTGCAGTTCTTCAAGAAGAGGCTGCTCCAGCATGGGTCTCCCATGGGTGCCCAAGTCGTGGCAAACCTGCTGCAGAGTGGGCTCATCTTGCTATGGGACCACAGGTCCTGCCAGGAGGCTGTTCCGCTGTGGGTTTCCCGTGGCATCACAGACTCCTTCAGGGCACATCCACCTGCTCTGGTATGGGTTCCTCCATGAGCTGCAAGTGGATATCTGGTGCCCTGTGGTCCTCCATGAGCTGCAAGGGGACAGCCTGACTCACCATGGTCTGTACCACGGCCTGCAGGGGAATCTCTGCTCCTGTTCAGCTCTTGTGCAGCTCCTCTGCTCCTGAAGTACCCCTTCCTCCTCTTTCTCCAATGATCTTGGTGGCTGCAGAGTTGTACATATTCCCACTCCACTCTTCAGCTGCAGCTGCCGTTGTAAAGGTTTTTTCCTCCCTTTCCTAAATCTGTTTCCCAGAGGTGATGCCTCTGGTCACTTATGGGCTTGGCCTTGGCCAGCAGTGAGTCTATGTTGGAGCCAGCTGGCACTGGCTCTCTTGGACATGGGGGTAGCTTTGGGCAGCTTCTCATAAAAACCTCTATACCCCCCGCCAACCTTGCCACACAAGCCAAATACAAACATTAACCTAACACTGCCAATTCCACCACTAAACCATTTTCCTAAGTGCAATATCTAGTCTTTTAAATACTTCTGAGGTTGATGACTCCATCACTTTCCTGGACAGCCTATTCCAATCCCTGACCACCCTTTCTGTGAAGAAATTTTTCCAATATCCAACCTGAACCTGCCCTGGCACAACTTGAGGCTATTCCCTCTCTACCTATTGTCAGCTGCCTGGGAAAAGCAGCTGACCTCCACCTTAAATGTCTGTCAGGCAGTTGTAGAGAGCAGTAAGGTACTCTCCTAAGGCTCCTTTTCTCCAGACTAAACAACCCCAGCTCCCTCAGCAGTCATCATAAGACCCTTCCCTCGTTCTGTTGCCCTTTTCTGGACATGCTCCAGCACCTCAATGCCTTCCTTGTAGTGAGTGGCCCAGAACTGAACACCAGATTTGAGGTGTGGCCTCACCAGCACTGAGTACAGGGGACAATCACTGCCCTGGTCCTGCTGGCCACGCTATTGTTGATACAGGTTAGGATGACATTTGCCTTCTTGGCCACATGGGCTCACTGCTGGCTCATGTTCAATGGCTCTGGACCAGCACCCCCAGGTCCTTTTCCATGAGCCAGTTTTCCAGCCACTTTGTTCCCAGCCTGTAGTGTTACATGGGGTTGTTATGACCCACGTGCTGAACCCAGCACTTGGCCTCGTTGAACCTCATACCATTGGCCTTGAATAATATTGTCGAAGTGTAACGAATCTAAATCTGGAATAGCTCCTAATTTGCAACCTAATTGTACCTTCTAGTAGCGTGATGAAATGAGTAGGAATTGGTTGGTGCTGCAGCTTACAACTGCGATAGTCTTTGGAATCTCCTGAAAACCTGGAAACTCTTTGTTTTTGTCATGCCTGTCTTCACCTTTTCTATTTTGTCAGTATAAACCAAGAATACTGCAACTTATTTCTGCTGGGCAGCTACTGGTGGAGATTATGCAGATCTCTCCATGTTGTATGGACAAAGGCAGCGCATACCACTCTTTACCCCCGTCTGTTGATGTGCTTTAAAAAATAGTGCTAATTTAGAGGCTGTTCCAATATGCAACAGGTTAAATAGTGCTTTGTTTTTGTTGTTTGAAGTCATAATTCCTGTGTTTAATTAAGTATTTTAAAGTATCTACAAGGCAATTAATTGTAAAGATATTTAGTAGCTTGGTAAGTTGTACCAAAAAAAAAATCTGTTGCATTAACTTTCAGTGGGATATCCTTTTTTTTATTTAGTGATGCACAAAATGTGGCAGTTGTTTAATGTCTTCATGTGTGACGTTTATTAATATACCTTTGAAAATATATCTGGGGCAAATAATACTGACAGATACTGAATTTATTTTGTAATGAAAGAGCAGTGAGGAAGCTGGAGAATTAATAATATGTGATGTAGGCTTTTTTAAAAAATTGTGTTTTGTCTTAAACTTGAAATTGTCAATTTTAGCTGGTTTAGTTGATGATTTTGGCCATTTTTTATAGACAAAATAATGAAAAGTTAAATTCTTATGACTTTGGATTGGCCGAGTTTTCTGCTTTAGGCTGTTCTTGTAAGGGGACTTCAGGAAACAGTCCAGTGCATAGAATGGTTTCAGTTGAAGAGCTACATGCTTGTAAGTCATTTGGAACTTGGGTTGGCAATCGGTGCAATTCCATGGGTAGTATTTTTCTTGTGTTTAATATTCCAGTAATGAATGTAGCAAAGTTAGATAAATGTTAATCTGGTTTGGTTTCCATTACACTGTGTATTTTGAAAAATTGTGAAATGTCACTATGCCATTTACAGGATTGTGGACAACATGCCTGTGACGTGGTGTTATGATGTAGAAGATGGCCAGAGGTTCTGCAATCCCGGTTTTCCTATTGGCTGTTATATTACAGAAGATGGCCGTCCGAAAGATGCCTGTGTTATTAATGTATGTTTATGCAATTACGTATTTTTAATATTTAGAAACTAGCTTTTCTCCTGTGTCATGTTTCTATGGTGAGTCCTTGCTATTTTAAGAACCCATGTTGCCTAAAAATAGGCAGGTGTTTCGGTCTCTGCAAGTACCACAGTTTGAAAGCCTGATCTAAGCCTAAGAACCTGTGTCTTTATGCTGCATAATACAGAAGGGCTCTAAAATATCAAGGAATGAACATGCATAGCATTTAATACATGCAGCGGGTAAAGGTGAAGGAAAGCATGTCATCCTTCATTGCCTAAGAAATTGAAACATTTGAAGGCTTGGACTTTGCATTTTTGTGAGATAGAAGTGTTTTTATGGAAGCAGATTTGCATAGGTATGTGTTTACCTTTGTGTACTTTTTGAAGGATTACTTTCCTTAAAACTGGGAGCTGATGAAAGAAGACATAAGATTTCTGCATGAGCAAAGATTCTCTTATGATAGACTGATAATCTAGTGGTGGAGATCCAGATAAATGCACTGAAAGCATTATGGAGATAAGAATACAATAGAAAGTCCAGGAAGCCTTTAAACTACCACAGACCTCTTCCATGACAAGGTCACTGAAAACTTGGAATAGGTTTTTGAGCTTTTTCAAAATGGTTGGTTTTACTTAGTAGATCTTACAAAAGATTACAGTTTCTGTGGTTGCCAGTTTTGTTTAATTGCCTCCATAATGAATTGGTTTCAGGGCTCCACACGAATGGATGCATTTATGATCAAATATGTAATCTGGCAATATTACTTTAATCTTATTTTAATACTTGCTTTTAATAAAAAGAAAATAAGCTTTGAAGGCATAACTAACGTACTGTAAAAAAACATTTCATTTATGTAACTGTTGTTATAATTGGGGTCCTCTGTAGAAAGAGTGGTGATAGAACTTGTAAGAGGTACTAGCTGAACTTCAGTAGACATAGCTATTAAATTACTTGTGAGTTTAACAACCTCTTTAATTGACTAAATTCCAAGGTGATGTTTCCCATCACCTGAGGTTTGCATTCAGCATTCTTGCTGCTGCTTGCCATTCCTCCCTGTGCATCTTTGATTTCAAAGGTGGTTCTGTCACAGAGAGCATTTATTTGCATTGTTTGTCTCGGAGGGTTCTGTTTAATCTCTTAAAAATATACCTGTTGTTTTAAAATAGCTGATGTTTATGAAATGCTTCTGATAACAAAAGTTGTCACATAGTTATCTATTCAGTTTGCTACTTAAATAAAATTGGACATCTTCAGTTAGAAAAATGTGTTAATATATTTTGAAAATATTTTAAATTAATTTTTCTACTTTTCAGTTGTAGTAGACTGTTCTTAGCATTAACCTTTCTCGCTTGTGTTTTTAATACAAGAAGGCACTTACTATCTTTATAATTCCCAGTATCTCACATTCATATTTTAGGAGAACTTCTTGACAGAAAAACTGTATGAAGTCTAAAATTCCATTATGCAGGCTTCTGTCTAAGGCTTTGAGATGTCCATATTTTTTGATTGCTTAACATAGTCTTTTTATCATTGCAGTCAGAATTTCATGAAAAAGATACTTTTTATATTTTCAACCATGTTGACATAAAAATATATTACCATGTTGTGGAAAATGAAGCTCTGGGAGCAAGACTAGTTGCTGCTAAACTTGAACCAAAAAGGTTAGTAGTTGAAAGTAACTTGTCATCAAAAAGTAATCCATCCCAAGACACTTGCTTTGATGTGGGGACCTGCTGCTAGTCAGAAATGTTTTCAGATATGTGACCTGTAGGTTACCTCTCCCGTTGATTGATGTAGTGTAGTTAGGACAGTCTGATGTCATTTTGCTCTGAATTCAGTGGATCTTGGTGCACTTTTTCCCATTTGGACCAAGAAAATATAGATTAAAATCTGTAAGTATTTGTGGGGTGTGATGTGTTTGTGCATGCATGAAGAACCCTAATTTCCCTACTAGGGAATAGTCTGTCTTGTATCAGAATAGGCCACCAGTGCCCGATGTAGGCAACATTTGCATGTCTTCAACAATCAGGACTTGAACAGAAAGATTTCACAGACACACTCAACAGCTGTTCTGGTGTCTGTGCAGCTTTTGCACAATTGATGTCTGTTTTATTATTTCTTAGCATCTTGTCTTTCATGGTATTACTGAGCTTGTTGCATTGTTGGTTCAGTTGAAAGTATTTGTTTCTGACAGAAGTTAGTAATTCTGGTGGCATAACTTTTTGAGTGTTTTGGAGATTCATAGCAGTACTAAGACTTCTTTCATTTTTGATACTCTGCTTTAGAGACTGTGCTCTCTATAGTTTTCTTTTTAGAAGAGACAAATCTTGTTTAAGAATTTCAAGTTTCAAGAAGTCCTAAGCCTATGATACATTCCTTATGAGTTCTGAAATTTATGAGACATTAAGAACAATTCTCATATTTAAGGGAAGAATCCTTGGTATGCTTTTCTAAGATGAATTAATTCTTTCTTAAGAATGTTGTCAGTGAAGCAGCTTTCATTCTGTGTCTTTTCTTCCTGCAGTTACAAGCATACTCATGCAGACAACCCTGATTGCTCAGGAGTACCTATGGATATAAGTAATAAGGCTAGTGGAGAAGTCAAAATTGCTTACACATACTCAGTTTCTTTTCATGTGAGTACTAAGATTTCTGTGGTAGTTGCCTCTTAAAATCATGTATCAATACTCTGAATTACAAAGAAGGACAATTAAAATTAGCTCAGAATAGTAAATCTGTAGCTTTAAAATTTTATTTGAACTGGAATGTCAGAGGTGGCTTGGGATTTAACTACATACATTACAGTTTCGCATACCAACATAACACAGAGTGAATGTGAAACACATACGTGGTTTCTAAAAGAGTCACACTTTCCATGTCTAGGTTGTCTGGTAGATTATTTTTCAATCCAAGTTCTTAAGTCTGAGAAATTCAGCTAATTGCTGTGGTAGGTAGGTTGAAGCTGATCATTCTCTGCTCTCCTGCTGGAAAAGCTGCATTCTCTCTAAGGTCTTCCTCCCATGGAAACCTGCAAAAGAGTAGGAAGCTGGTATTCTTTGTTCTACTACTCTCTATTTAAAAGCAGAGGAGCAACTGCAACTGCAGGGAGCAGTGATACCTCAATAGATCTCATTCTGTTGACAAACAAGAGAGCAGAGTTTTGATTTTGTTTTGTTTTCTGTAAATGGAGCTTGCTGGACAAACTGTTTCCCAAAGTTTCCTACTCTTTCTCAAACTGTTTCCATTTTCGTCTGAGTTCAAAATACAATAAATAGTATAAGAAATATACTCAGGAGGGATTATACTATGTATAACGTAATAATTATATTTTGAGAAATTATATCAGTTATGGTACTGAAATGAATTTGTATACCAAAAAGCAAGTATTTCTGGAAACCTGTGAGAAGGTAGTAATTAACAGTGACCTCAGCTTCATGCTATTACGTTGTTTCTCCTGCAAAAATGACATGCCCAGATGTGTGTGTGTTCTGTGCACAAGTTACATCAACTGGAGGTATCTTCTGAATTTCCATTGGGTTGGTAGATCAGGTCATCTCAGGAAGACAAAAGGCAGTTTAGGTATGAGGAAAAATGTAATTCTATCCTGGAGTCATTGATACTGGTTTAGAAACTTGTTGCTTGCTTTGAGACATAGTTTTATAATCTCACTGAGCGTGAGATTATAAACTGCTGGGTTTTTTTTTCAAAACCTGGCTTTACTGGAAAGCACTCTTGCTCTTCTATGTTATAAATTACTGAACTAACAACCTGTCAGGCACCTAGCCAATTTTTTAATTGATAGTTGTATTTATGGTTTGTTTAATAGCAATCTCCACCTCGATTAGCACTGTCTATTCCTTTTTTCTTGTTCACTCTAAAATAAAACAATTTTTTAAGTGTTTCTGATCAATGAATGTTCACTCTGAATAAGTATAATCTGATTAAATGCCTGGAGGAATATTTTGCTTCCCTCTAATAAACAGTTAAGTTCTGTAGTGTTGTCTCCCCGCCTGTCCTGCAGTAAATGCTGTTAGTAATCTGATTGGTGGCTGGTACTGAAATGAGGTTGTATGAAAGCAAAGGATAATTTGGACAGAGCATGATCTAGAGAGTGAAGTATTATGCTGAAGACTGTATAGCATGGCTTAGTTTCTCAATGTGTGGACTTACATATGCTAAAAAATGCGTGTTCTTTCATTCTTCTGCTAGTCCATCCAATTCCAGATGAACTAATACAGTTCTTAAAGGGAAGAAGCACAATTAAATTAATTTGATAGGCCATTATGTCTTAAGATGACACAGGTGCTCAAATTCAGCAAATACTTTGGTTTAGATTCTCTGGTCAAATGTTATGTTTTTTCTAGGTAGCTATTATTAAACTATTCCGTGTAATGCATGGAACTTGAAATTTCAGTTAGTCACGAGATTTAAGATTGCTTTGTGTGAACATC
Source organism: Origma solitaria (assembly GCA_013397895.1). NCBI lineage: Eukaryota > Metazoa > Chordata > Aves > Passeriformes > Acanthizidae > Origma > Origma solitaria. The sequence goes on from VZRL01005937.1 coordinate 583,118, forward strand.
AAGTTTTAATGTACAAGTTGGATACTGACTGTATCTGAAGCTCATGTATTTACTCTTTCAGGAAGAAAAAAATATCAGGTGGGCATCAAGATGGGATTACATTTTGGAATCCATGCCTCACACTCACATCCAGTGGTTTAGGTGAGAAAGAAGTTTATTGTACTGAAGTGTTTACATTGCAGTTTGAATAATGATTTTCTTGAATGATGATTTTATTTTCTTTTTTTTTTTTCAGTATTATGAATTCCCTGGTGATTGTCCTCTTTCTGTCTGGAATGGTAGCTATGATTATGTTGAGGACACTGCATAAAGATATTGCAAGATACAATCAGATGGATTCCACTGTAAGTCTAAAATGTAGCTCCTAAAATTTATCTGGAGTGTAATTTTTTCAGTTGAATACGTAGCTGTAACAGGCTATTTAAGGTGCAATCTATTGTATTAAAATAGGTGTATTTCTTTTACAGGAAGATGCTCAAGAAGAATTTGGCTGGAAGCTGGTTCACGGTGATATTTTCAGGCCCCCAAGAAAAGGAATGTTGTTGTCAGTTTTCCTAGGCTCTGGCACACAAATCTTAATAATGACTTTTGTTACCCTGTGTAAGTAAACAAGTGGGGAGGATTTAGTTGAGTACATGAGGATTTAGTTGAGTGCATACATGATTTTTTACTGCTAACTGCATGATGCTAGTAAAAACAGCAGTACAATTTTGTCTAGAAATTTCATAAAAGTTAATAGAAACACCTGAGCTGATGTAGTAGACATGTAGTTTAGTATACATAAACTTTAAGATAGCTGGTGTACTGGCTTTAAGTCAAACATATAGTCTAAAATTTCTAAGGTAATTTCTAAAACTCTGCATCTCTGCTTCACAGTTTTTGCTTGCCTGGGATTTTTGTCACCTGCTAACAGGGGAGCTCTAATGACCTGTGCTGTAGTTTTGTGGGTACTGCTTGGAACTCCAGCTGGTTATGTTGCTGCCAGATTCTACAAATGTGAGTAAAAGTTATTGAAAATGACAAGGCTTAATAAGTTCATTAAAGTAAATTACTATCACAGAACTGATTATTATTTTGCAGCACTGCTTGCAGCTTCCCTCAGGGCAACTTGGAGAAATGTACTTATATTAACAACAGAAAACATATACAGGGCACTAACATAGTTACACTGGTTTTGATATAATCATGCCTAAAGATCCTGGTCTTGCTGCTATGTATTTGTGAAATTAAATAGTACTACAGTCATTACATCTTTACATCAGACAGCTTTCTGCTTCTGTTTCCTATAATTGGGGGGACGGTGTAAACCTGCATTTAGTTTTAGCAATGGATGCTGCTTGGTAACGCATACTGGCACTCCCAAATTGTGAACCTCAGGTCTTGCACGCCTGAGATTTTCAACCTGTTTTTAGCTAGTTGCTAGGTTTTTGGGACAATAGTGCTTATCAGACTGTGGCAGGAGCAGGGGAGAAGGATTGTTAGGTGTTCTGTAGTTGTAGAAACCAACTCAGCAGTGTTTGGGCCCCTGTCAGGAGTTAGTTGATAATGTTTTCCATCACTGATCCCAGCTATTATTCAAGACCTGTCTGTCTACTACCCTCAGACGGTTTACCTCGTATCCTCAGATTTATTTTAAGGTGAAGCATGGCATTCCACATAGAGCTTGTTTTAATTACCTTACTCAAGGTGGAAAGTTTTTTGACTGAGAGAGATGGCTTTTTGGACTATTTTAGTTCTGAATATATGGGGCTAGAGAAGGAGTTTACTTCAGAACTTCAGCCTGGCCGTAGATGCTGGAGTTCCTTCTTCTAATCATTTTCTAATTTTCATCTGGGGAAAATCAGTGGGAAAAGTAAGTTTGTATCTTGTAGGAAGTTTTTACGCAGTGGTAGTGATGTGATAGTGAGCTATTCATAATTTCCAAGCCAGTTAGTTTTAAATGGAAGGAAATTCTAGTACTAAGAGCATAATTGAGGATAGAATTATTCTTTATATTGTGCTGTATATTATGTGTTTTGAAGGATATTTTGAACTGTATTGATGATAAACTGAATCCTGTGTCTTTGGTGGAGGTGTAGTTAATGATTATATTTAATATTTTACTTACTGGGAATCACTTAGTTGATACTTGAATGTTGTGTTTAACTACTAAGACAGTGAGGCACTGATACAGAGATATTTTTGTTCTAACAGGAAGTGGTTCATACCCTGTATAGAGCATGTTTTTTTAATAGTATACAAATAAAATAATGTGAGACATAAAACAAAATACAACTGAAATGGATAGCCAGTTTTAAAAGTTGGGTTTTTTCAATACTGCATTTAAGAAGCCTGAGCTGAAATGAAATGGTAATCTTAATAACTGCTGTCACATTCTACCAAGTTTTTATGAAGAAATAGAAACTTAATTAAAATCACTCTAACCATAATCACTTCTGACTCTTGAAATAAAGAAGCATGTCATTATGGCAGTGCTCAGATGAAATTATCAGCTTCACTGCACTCCATCAGGATATTTTCATTTGAAAGTATACTGACTAGAATTTTTATCAGCATAGTCCAAATTCGAAAAGATTTTCTTAATAAAGCTATCTTTGGTCTTTTGGTATCACCACTGCTTAATGCTGCTAATACTCAAGAAAACATCACTACTTCTGTAAGCGTGTTAGTTCTAACTCTCCTGTAAGATTCATAGGGAAGAATTATTTGAATAAAACTGTTAAGCTTGGTTTTCACATATTTATGTATCTTTACCTAATGAAACCTGCAGTCAGATGCTAGAAGGCTTAAATTTCTTAATTATTCCAGGTTTAAAATGTTTTTTAAAGTCTTAGAAGTACTGCAAAGCTGTTCCCTCCTTTTACTAGATAAAATGGTCAGAGACACAGCCTTAGCTGAATACCTTTTCTGACCTTGGTGTGAGACTTTTTGCTTTGAAGTGCTGTGGTTAAGCAAGAGGATGAGGAAATTTAATTTTATTACTGGAGATTTAGTTTACTCTTTTAAATTTGGGCATGATAGCACATTATTTGAGTATTTGCAAGCTAAGTATAACAGGTAAATGGAGCAGAAAATTAATAGTTGTGAGCTTAATGCATGTTTTAATGTCTGTCAAATGTTTTAATACAGCATTTGGAGGTGAGAAATGGAAAACAAATGTCCTGCTGACATCATTCCTTTGTCCTGGGTAAGTTGAGAATATTGCCATGATTAACAGAATTAAATTGCTTCTCTGATATGCATAGCTAATTTTTTAAGTTTCAGCTATGGAAGTAAATCTTACATTGCCCCTTTATTCTGGAAGCTACAAGAGTATCATGGTACTTTTGACAAAGATGTGTGTTAGTGGTATATCATCCTTAGATTTTTTTTTGTAAGCATTTGTTTACTCTCACCACATGAAAAGGCTGATTAGGAAAAAGCATTGTGAAAGTAGTACGTTTTAGACAGGCCCACTTTTTCATTGTTTTCTTTTATTCTCTGGGGTGTTTCTCTGACCACACTGTAGTCGGTCATATACTGTATAACCACTCTGATAATTTTTCCACTTAATCACAGCAAGCAGTCTTACCCTGAAGTCTAGTTAAGACAAGTATATATTTGAAATAGCTGAGTTGGAACGTCAGCTCCTGCTGGAGTTCAGTCCCACTAGATTAACAAGGAATTGCTTGTTTGACCTCTTCGTTTTCGTATTTTGTGTGTGTCATTTGGTTTTAGCAGAGATTGGCGCTAAAATCTTAACACAGTGCCATTGTTTTGTTAATGTTGCTAAAGTTAAGAAGTATTTCTGTGCTCTAAGCGCGCTGTGTGTTTTTCAGGATTGTATTTGCGGATTTCTTTATCATGAACCTCATTCTCTGGGGAGAAGGCTCTTCAGCAGCTATTCCATTTGGTACTTTGGTTGCTATTTTGGCACTCTGGTTTTGCATATCTGTACCGCTGACGTTTATTGGTGCCTACTTTGGGTTTAAGAAAAATGTAAGTGCTTCTGAGAAGTTGTTTTTTAGTGTATACATACATGTACACAGACAAGTATTTTTCTCTGTATAGGCCATGATTGAGGTAGCCTCTAAGCTAGGTGCACTGTTGGCTCCAGTTCTGTTCAGTTACTTTAGAACTGCATTAGATACCCAGTCTTGGTATTCCATGGCTTTGATACATGGTTAGTGCAGTGATACTTCTCTGCAGTGATTCGGGTTATCATTGTATTTAATTGAGTGACTGCCACAGATTAATCAGTGATTTGGGCATTTTTATTTTAATTGGTATCTTTTTCATATACTAAAACAAGTAATCGACCCAGCAAGCATTAGGGAAAGCAAATTACACATTTCTGGTTTTTGTCACATATTTCTTGTTCCTGTCTGCCCGCTACACTGAGGATCTTTTCAGATCAAATTGCTGGAGTTCTGTGAAATCTGCATAAGAAGCCAGGGTTCCATCTCTCTGTAGATCTCCTGTAGTACTTTCAGAGCATATTGTCTTAGCAGGCACTTTTTAAGTCCATTGTATAATTATATAGTCAGTTGTATATGTTTTTCTTAACCAGAATTCAGTGGTTTTTTTCTGATAACCATGTTGGAATTCCAGCAAGTTCCCTTGCATTGTACAGATGTGTACCTCTTCTTTTAAGGAAGGAAGATTTGATAAGAAATTTGATAAGATTGGATAAGGCAATATGGTGGGTGTCACAAAAACTTGAAAATCAAATCAGAAAACAAGTATCTGTTGATGCTTTTGATGTAATCTTTATGGAAGATGAAATGTATGCATGTGTCTTACAATGCCTTACATTGTTTTCTCCCACCATGGTGATCTATGCATGTGTCTTAAATTAGGATTGAATTGCCAGAAAGTTGTAAGTTTATCCTAGTGTGATTCTTGAAGTAAATCCTGAACAAATAGCATGCAGGAATTTTTAGAAGGGGAAGGCAGGAGTCTGCACCACCACTACCCCATCTGAAATGTGGTAGAGCAGCTCAGGCTCTGTAACAGATAATAGATAGGCAAACATTAAAAGGGAAGTCCAAAATATCTGTCACTATCTTATCACTATGAGCTGTCTTTTAGTGACATTGGTGAGCAAGTGTTGGTAGCTGGGCTGGGAGCAAAAGCAAATACAGTGTGGCTGGGTATGCACATGCTCAAAACAAAGAGTAAACTTTTTGCCACCACTCATTACGAAAAGAAAGCAGAAAAGGTACTCCTGTAGTTTGACATTTTGTTTATTTAGCTGTGTGTTATTTTCATTTAAAGGCTATCGAACACCCTGTTCGCACAAACCAAATTCCTCGTCAGATTCCTGAGCAATCGTTCTATACAAAGCCATTACCTGGCATTATCATGGGAGGGATTCTTCCTTTTGGATGTATCTTCATACAGTTGTTCTTTATTCTCAATAGTATTTGGTAAGTTCACCATGATTTGAATTTTCTCTGTCATAAAAAGTGGTAATTTCTTTGTGAAAGTTTTTCTTCAGGATGCTTTGCCTGATTTTTTGAGGATACAGGATTACCATACTACTGGTTCCGTAAAATTTAAACGTTACATCTTTTTAATATTTTGTTGTTTCAAAGACACTCAGTGCCTGTTGGGGTATACAGAGAGGTGGCTGTGATATGCTTAGCAATTTGCAGCCGACCTACAATAGTCAGCTAGTTTGTCATTTTCTCATGCTACTCTTCTGACTTCATGTGCAAGTGGCTCTGAAGCTGATACGGCATATGGCATATAAGTTGACAATAGTAAGTTTATTAAAATAAACTTGAGGTCTTTTGGTAGTTGTTAGTAGGCTAGAAAAGTATTACTACTGTTGGGAGAAAAATAAAGAATCAAGAACAAATTCTTGTGAAATCTTTATTGAAAAATCAGGAGAGTAATTATTTTTAAAAAGAAAGCACCAAAGACTAGTCTGGTATAAGTGAATTTTGATGTGAGCTCACTGACAAACTAATCTACTGTGAGGAATTTGTCTTCCTTCTGGCACAATTAGTTATTGGATCTTGTTAAACTGTTTCTGAACCTTGAATAGGTGCCTCTACTCAACACAGACAGCTACAGCATTTGACATCTCTTGTTATTTTGGAGCTCTGCCCCTTTGATTGAAATGTGAGGTGAAATCGAGGTTCTGCTGAAGTCAGTGGAAGAGGTCACGCTGACTTCACTGGAACTGTGATTTCACCATGATGTCTAGTCATTTCTTTTTCTAAAATCCCAACCAGGGGCATGCTTTGGTCTTGCTTTCTCACTGTTCTCAGACTGAGCTGCCAAGGTTCCTATTCTTTAGTTAGAAAATAAATTAGTCAATTGTATGGCTGCACAACTGACAGTACTTCAGTAGGAAGGGGAAATACTTAAGGTGAAGGTGATGTTACTACACATGAGGAAATAATAATAGTACAATGGCCTTTTAAATTATTTTTAAACTCCCTTTTATAGGTCCCACCAGATGTATTACATGTTTGGCTTCCTGTTTCTGGTATTCATTATTTTGGTTATTACATGTTCTGAGGCTACAATATTGCTCTGCTACTTCCATCTATGTGCAGAGGTAAGAAATATATCTTCTGTTTTCAAACCTGATAATGTTTTAAGAACGCTTCAAAAAATTTTAATGCTTTTGTCATTGAAAAGAAGTATTCCAGAATTCAACATGAGCACTATTACTAGATGAGATGTATTTAAACTATGTCTTTAAAAAGTGAAGCAGACTCCTTTTGGCAAAACTTGAAACAAATATTAAAACCCTACACTGGGTACTAAGTCATATACCACATCTTTACATTGTCACTCCCTGTGACAATGCATCTAAAGATGCTAAACTAATCCATTAATTTTGTTCAATCAGAGTGCATTTGGGACATGCCCAACCTTGGGAAAAAAATCTTTGTGGCTGGAAATAAGTATATCTGGGTTTTAGTATTTTGTCTATTTGATATTGATCTTTAGGTTACTTATCTCTAATTGTGAATGGTGTAATTAAAGCAGTATTAATTATATATAGTTCTTCTCCCTGTAGATAAAAAACCCTACAAAAACTTATTTTTGGATAAAGTCATAATAGAAAAAGTAGCTCTGCATTCACTAGTAGGGTCAGTGGGCTAGAGGTGTATGCAATATTGCTCATACATTTGTATTTTTTTCTCACTCCTAGGACTATCACTGGCAGTGGCGTTCATTTCTCACTAGTGGTTTCACTGCAGTTTATTTCCTAATATATGCAATACATTATTTTTTTTCTAAACTGCAAATCACAGGAACAGCTAGCACCATTTTATATTTCGGTTATACCATGATTATGGTTTTGATCTTCTTCCTTTTCACAGGTGAGTGTATTGAACCTTAATTTTGAGTCTGCCTTTAGTTATGCACAGTAGAATCTTTTGCAAAACTCGTTTTGATACAGAATTATGAATCTATGAATGCCTTTGATTTTTTTCCAGGTAGTTGTGTAGCATATTGCAACTCCATGATTACAAATTTTAGTGAAAGAGATAAGTGAGGATGAGGCAAGACTACTGCTAATTTGAGGTGTTGGCCTGTAATTAGGTCTTCAAATATGTGATAAATACTTTTTACAGATTTCATTCTTATGAGAGTCATATGACAAACTCAGTTTTTTTAATTCGTTGTCTTTGGAGAAGCACACTTCAAGTCACACACAATCAAGTATAAAGTTATAGTGTCAAGATAAAAACTGCAAATTTTATGGAACAGGTGGAAGGAAGAGGGAGGCATAAAAGTTGACAAAGAATGCTTTTTTTAAAATTTTTTCTCTTCCAGAATTTATTTACCTTTATCCCAAATGCATTGAAGTGGCATGGGAAGCAGACAGAATTTCTCTTAACATTTTTTGTATCAGTGTTGTCAGAGCCTTGTAATCTTTATTTTGAGTGTTTGGAAGAACCTCTGTCTTAGATGTTGCGTTTCAATTTCCTCTTCAGTAACTGAGATGAGGCCACAAAATCTTCCATTGTCATCTTCAATCAGACATAAATAGCCCTTGTTCAGGGTGGAAAAATGGCAGTGAAAATGCAAGAAGTCTCCTTTCAAACTGATGCAAGAAGGCAGCAGCTTCCTACTCCTCAAAAAAAATCTAAAAGATTCTGTATTCTGTTCCAGCAGAATACATCCATCCTTGTATTCGCTACCCTCAGAGCAATACTTCTGAAACTACTTTGAACTGATCAATGGTTTAAATAATTTCAGGCTTCATGTTGATGATGACCTTTAATGATTCCAAAGGCTTTGATACGTATTTATGTATAGACGCTATATTTTGAGGCCTCCTAGAATACAAATGGCTTCTCATCAGAGCTTTTAATACAGATCTCACTATAACTTCATTTCCACTTAACGTAGGAGAATAAAACAGTGAGAAAAGAGAAAAGAACTGAGAATGGTGTTCATTTTAAGTGTAACGGAATATTTCAAAGACATTTCCACTTCAGCTAAGGAAATATTGAAGCTGTTTGCGCACTGACTGAATGCAGATGATGATGAACAGGAGCAATGGCCTGCAAGGATTTTCTTGGGTCATTGCCTGTTAAAAGGAAGAAATGGGACTTGAGTGCATTATATAATCTCATTGAAAAGTGATCAAGCTGTGTCCCAAAAGTGGTTAGTTTTATCTTCCATCCTTCGTTTTAAGTCAGTCTAATGTGTTTTGGCATTTCTTGCAGATAGTTTGTAATTTATGCATCTCTACTTCTATTCACATTTCTGTACCGGTTTACAAGTCATTCTGAATGCACAGATCAGAGATTCTGCCTCCCTTGCTCACGTCTTCTTCTTTCTCACCCTGCTTTTCTCTTAACCTTAATTTTTGGTGTGGGTTTACTGATAGTCTCATCGAACTAAAGAATCATAGGGTGCATGGTTGTTCAACTAGAAACAAGTGTGTACTGCTGTATGTAGATTGATTTTAAATGCAGTGCAAACTTACAAAGTAGCATGAAAAATAATTAGGCCTTACATAAGAGTAAGGTCAATTAATTTAGTTTCACCAGCTTTTCCAACAGATGTTCAGCAAGCCTGCCTGTAATAGTAAACAGTTTTGCCCAAAACCAGAATTGTGTTTACCCTGTCTCCTTTTTTCACTCTGTTTACTTTGGATGCATGCAATAATTCTGGAGTGGATACATTCAAGATAAAGGGAATTTACAGTAATTTTTTATGCTGAGACTTGGTTTAGCTGCCTTTCTGTACCTCAGATGCCCATATAATTTCCACCTTTTGCCCTTATTCTTTCAAGTCAGTCATGTCACGTGACATTGTCTAGAGGCATTAAGATGTGTCCCCTTTTCCTTTGCTCATGTGTTCACTGTCAGTTGACCAAGTGGCTGTGCAGCACCTGCCAGCAAATTTTGAGGGTAGGTTCACAAGCAGGCAAAGAAGAGGTGGTTTATTCTCATCCCCTTTGTGTTGCTTTTTGTGGCAGTCATTTGTTTCTAATTGGGATAGTGGAATGTGTGTCGTGCTGTGCGACTTAGAACTTAGTTTTCAGAGTCTGTATGCTCTTGATTTTTTAAAAATTTTCAGTTTCCATATTGCAATCAGGGGAGGATACATGTGAAGTTAATCACAGAACTGTGAAATACCATGTGCTTAACGATTTTTTAAATCTACTTCCCGCAAGATTAAGTGCAAATTACCTTTTAATTTGGGGAAATAATCCTAATTCTTAAGATTTAAGAATAATTTTGTCCATTTAGGTTGCTATGAATTTAAAAGCAGATATGTTCAGTTCTCTGAGAGAAGGTGTTACAGAAGTTGGAGGTAGGGTAAAGGGACAGGCAGTTCTCTATTTTTTTAAATGAAAAAACAGATTAACAATTTAGCAAAAACTGCTCCCAAAGACAACTGACTTCCCATGTCAGGGTGATAAAGAAGCTAAAAAGAAAAAGTCATAATTGTTGTATGAAAACTATTCTGCTGCTGCTTACTCATCTGTTAAAAATTGTCAGGATCAGGAGGAAGGGTTTTGACGGTGCCCTGCTGCTATGTCGGTGTAACACATGCTTCAGGCACTTGCATCCATACTGCATTCCAGGTCATTGATCAGACTCAGCAGGCAGAATACCGGGAGCTACATGACAAATCTTTGATTCACAGCTGGGATCACAACTACGTATCATAGTAAATGAGTCAGTTAAACATCAGTAGTTTAGCAAGCATAAAGTGAAAAAAAGGACCATTATATCATTCATGGTTCCTTTCAAGCTTTTACAGAGAACGAGTTACCACACAACTTTTGTTGTCCCTCTTACCAGATCTAAAATAAAGGAAGTTTTTTTTCCTTTAAAGAACTTCCTTGACACTTGCATAAGTTAAGGATATGATTTTACAAAAGGTACTTAAGCAAAAATCAGATAATCTTTAGGGCTTTTTTCCTGTCCTAGTTCTTGTGGGAAATTAAGGCTCCTGTAACAGGTGTTCTGAGCTGCTGTTTAATCCAGTACCATTCTGATTGAGACTGAATTTTGATGTTATCCAGTTAGATTAACAAAGCCCAACTGTATTAACTGTTTCACATCCAAAATGATATTTTTGTTAAAAGTTTCTTTTGGAGTTACACAAAGAGAAGGGATGAAGCTGGTTTTTTTCTGCTAGGCGTTATCAGGGAAATGGTCTTCATCCTTCAATTTTAGTTCAAATTTGTGTTTCCCTTTTGACTGTTGTAAGTAATTCAGAAGTGTTCATGGTTAAGCTATGTAATACACGTTTTCAGTAGGACTATAAATTGTGTAGTAACTACACTATGGTTTGAAATTTGTATTAACTCAGTCTGTGAAGAAATAAAGGTAGTGCTCTAGTTTTCCAAGACCTCAAAGTATTATTAAGTAATGGGAACTCTCTTTGATGCTGTTAGTTTAAATGGTTTATTAAACATAGTAACAATATTCTGACAGCTGAGCAGATCAGATAAAGTGTGTGTGAGTAGTCACTGAGAAAGGGTGAAATGGAGCAATGTGAAGGAGTTGGACCGCAGGATACTGGAAAACAAGAACAAATATATAGGACAAATAACACAAATGTCTTACAACAAGAGTCTTCCACACAATCTGTTCTATGATTGGGAGAATAATGAGATAGGTTATAGAGCAGTTGATGCCTATTAGGACCAGGTACTGTCTGTAACTTTCCATTATCTGATCTGATTGATGTTCTGAAGACTAAGGACAACAGATCACATATACATACACCCTGACTTAAAAACTAAGTTTTTTACTTAAAAACTAAGGATAGGAATTAATGTCTCCTGTGTCAGTGTTCCTAACATGTAATTTTTTTTTTCTCTTTTAGGGACAATTGGATTCTTTGCATGCTTTTGGTTTGTAACCAAAATATACAGCGTAGTGAAAGTCGACTGAAGAAACCAATGTAAAAAATTAACACAGAAGAGGTTTAATCTTCATTAGCATAACTTAAAAACCTGGTCTCATTGATGAACTTGAGCTTTATCAGAAGTATTGGCTTCCTATTCTTTGAGAATGATACTGAATATGCACCTACTTTTCCACTAACACGTTTGTATTGTGACTTAACCTGTTTTCATTCAAACCTTAAGGAAGATCAGAGTTACAATATTTATGCATTTGTAAATACAACTATACTTTAAAACAAATGTTAAATTCTAATGGCAGAATAGAAGTGGCTGTATTACAAAATTTAATGATACTTCTGATCAAAGTACAACTGTAAATAGGTTTTTCTAGCTTGGTAGGTGGGATGAATTATTTTTCTTTGAGGGAAATGAGAACTTTTTATTATGCTAACTTTGAAGGATGACTCTTAAGAAGTGTTGCTTTTAGTCTGGATGTGATTTTTGTTTTTTACTGGTGTTATGTCCATAAATATTCTGATTTCTGTGACTTAATTAGTTTTGGTGTTCTTGGCCTTTTAAACTATGTGCCTCTGAGTCCTTGAATTTATAAATTCATAATCTAATAAACGTTGTAAAAATGTCTTCAGTGACTTATTACATATTATAAGTTCATAAAAATATGTAAATACAATTATATTGAAGACAGATGCTTAAAGATTACATAGAGTATTTTATGGCATTTTCTGTGGTTTAATGTATATTGACACATCCTTAGATCTGCAAGAAATATTATTTGTGCTAAATGGCTATAAAATGGACACGTGATTAAGGCGCGTGAGAACTAAATCATACACACCTTTAGCAAAACCACTCTGCAGCATTAATCCATTCCTTAACCCAGAGACGTTTCCAGAGATTGCTATGGAATTGTCACTATGTTGAGAAGATCTTACAGTGCATGAGTCAGCATTCTCTGCTGATCTTGCTTTTAGATCTCAATGATGCATATTCTATAGAGCAACTATTGCTGACTGTACTTAATGTAGGTTAAAAAATAAAAGAAAATTACTATTTTTGCCTTATATTAAGAGACTAATGTCAATTTTGGATAACTGGCATTAAACCTATATTTGTCTTTTTTGGAAATGGAGTATTTTGTTCAAACCTTGTTTGGTAGTTTTAGACTCATAACACAGTTTGGCTTTTGGCATGTTTTCACAAGCCTGGTAAAATTTTATTTAAAATTAAACTTCATATACCAGTTGCCATTCATAAGGTTGGGGGGGTTTTATTCTTACCAGTTTACTTTTCTAAAGGACCTTAACCTAATGATGCTTGAATATTGGACCCAATAAAAATATCTTTCGTTAAGGTAACTTGTCATTATTAAAGTCCCAAAAGTTGGCACATAAAGGCTTCAGGAGGCATTCCCATAATTGTGGTGCTCCACAACCCTTCCCAGATGAAACACAGCACTCATGCTCCGCCTGTGTCCAGACACAGCTCTGTTCAGGTGTTGTGGACAGGTTTGTTCTTGTGCCCCCCCCCAACATGTAGTCACTAGAAAATCCTGATTTTAGATAAATCTTCTATGCTTTGTGTTCAAAACAGGAAAAGGGTGAATGTGAGAAGTGTTTGCTCTTTACTACTGCAGTGAACTGTAGTCTGACTCTTGATTCAAATGTTTAAAACTATAAAATTGAATAACCTTGGTTATTTATTCTTCACAACCCTGGTTTTGTCATCACTATATAGTCACTGCCTGAAATCATCAGTAGTTTTTACACAAATAGGAGTACTTAGTTTGAGAAACACAGATCAGTTGTCTGCTATTCAAATTCAAATTTAAAAAATTAGATTTTTGTGATGTATTTACATTTGCTGTTTAAGAATCAGATTTTTTTGTTTTTCAAGCAGCCTTGCCTTGTAATAGTTGCAGCTGTTTCACAATTGAAATGTTAAACTTTCAGTGTGGAGTGCTTGAGACAATTCAGAAAGTTAAATACATCACATTTTACAGAAGAGCTGTTCTCAATTTGTTTCTGCCCTTGTAACATATTATTGCTGCAGATAATTTTAAATGTTTTTCTAGAATTTAGGCTTCTGGTGTATGTTAGGGCATCTAAGTGTTCCACTGTGTACTCTATCTGTTTTTCAGATCTCTTGGGAGGCCTGGGTTTTTGTCTAAACTTTCAAAATACTGACCTTTTCCAAAATCTTACTGTGCTACCTGGTATTTTCTTAAAATGCATTTACTGCACAGATATCTGAGAAAATATAAATTAATAGGAAGGTTAAGAGGTAGGAAAAATTGCTGAGCTGTGGGAAGGCAGAGCAAATTTAGACAGAACACTTCAGAGAAGTGTAAATTTTTTGGTGGCTGATAAATAATTTTAAAAATTATTGTTCCGAGTCTGAAAAAGTGGCCATCACTGCCAAATTTAGTGTGAAAGGAATCCTTGGTCCAAATCATGTTTTGAAAACATGATGTGGGAGTTGGTGGCTTGGTTTTCTTTCTCCAGAAGAAATAAAAGAGCAGCTTTATGGCAAGCTGTCACTCATTGCAAGCTCCTCGGGCCATCTTTAATCTGTAGCTTTCCTTCTTATTCCAAAGCTTGGCTGTGTTTGAACACCCGTGAGAGTCCTCAGGTTTCTGTGGTCATGCAGTTTGTGCGTGCCCTCAGTTGCGTGGCTGAATCTTGCAAGCAGTATCTTAAATATTAATTGACTGTGAGCCAGTCGTAGACAGCATCCTGATGCTTTTTGTGTCATTTTCAGGGAAAAGGCTGTGAGGAATGACTTCAGGAAAAGCCTGGAAGTGAGGACAAGAGGCGAAATAGAATAGAATTCACCAGGTATCTGAGGTGCTCAGAGTGATACTGATCTGAGTATCTGTTTTGAAGGGATGGGAGACACCAACCAAGTCCTGTTTGAACTGATGCACAAATCAAAAAAGTGAAATGTGGCTGTTAAATGTTTTGCTAATACTGGTAAGGGCAAAAATACCAATATAAGAAAAGTAGGCTGGACAGCATCTGTACTTCAGGCAAGGTAGTGGCAAAGTGAGACCTTGAAAAGGAGTGGTTTTAGTGTATCTGACTTCTGTCAGAGGAGTGTGAAATTGTGGCCAAATTTTTCTGCAAAGCTTTGTGAGATTGCTGGGGAGGGGCTGCTGCGGCTGGTCTTGATAACATGGGCAGTGCAGAGTAAGTCAAAACTGAGATTTCTCAGTGAATTCTTACTCAGCTGGTGGAGATCTTGAGTTTCACAGGTAAGGAGTTAAGTTACATGAAATCTTCTAGTGTAAGTATCGTAAATCCTTAAGAGCTGGTAGATGTTTTTATATTTAATGGCTGATAAAACACAGTCCTGAGCATAGAATCTACAGAAAGGTAGAATAGTCCAGCATACTTCCTTTTTTTTTTTTACTTTTTGTTATTGTTTCGTGGGGGTTGGTTTTGGTTTGGGGTTTTTTGCTCTTTTTTTTTTCCTTTTAACTGAATGTTACCGCAGTGTTTGGTTTAGTGCTCCTGCTCCAGGAATGTATGAGCAACAACTTCAGTGAGCTTAGATGGTGTGGGACACACATGTCTCTAAGTTTATTCCATGAAGTTACAGGCCATCCTCTTTCTGTTTGGATATCTTTACCAGTTTGGACACCATTTCTGGGGGCAGCTGTATCTCCAGCTCCAACAGCACATCACAACTATGTATTTCCTTAAAGGAAGGGAGATTATTGTGCAGAGATCATCTTCTCCCAGATATGCTGCTTCCTACAGTTCACCTCTAATTTAATTTTTTTATTCACAGTACCCCGCTGTTTCTCCTTATGTCAGACAGTTACTAGTGGTCTACTTATTTGCCTATCTCCATAAATATATATTCCTCCACAGACTCCTGAAATATTTCTCCCATTACCTTATATATTGATTTGGGTACGTGTGCCTACACAAGTGAGTGACATTTCAGATTAAAGCACAACCATTCAGGGACTACTGAAAGACGTAATTTATGAGTTGATTACTGTACAGCTGCCATCATGCACTATTTTTTCTTATGTGAAACATCTGGAACTTGCTGTTGATGAGATGAGAGTAGTTAACTGCTTGTAAATCAGGTAAGCCAGAAGATTACAAATGAAGCCTGTCATGTTTGGTTGATGGCACATTCTTGCCACTTGACAGGATTCCAGGACTTCAATGAAAATGCAGTTGAAGTTCCCCCTTCTCTCCGAGGTATTTGAGCATTGCCTGCTGGCCACAGCACACACACAAGTACAGGGTGCTGGAGCAGAGTCACGGGGGTGATAGGAAGGTTTGACCGAAGCAGTCTACTGGAGGGACTTAGCTGTGACTTAGCTGTGGCATTAGATCTGTAAATATATATGATCCAAAGTTTCTGGAAGTGTGCAGTCCCCACCCTTCCCAAATCTTGGCAAAGAACAACAACAGTAATTACACAAATAATAGATCCATGAACATGCTAACATTGTGTCTCCTGCATGTAGTATGGGCACACTGTTAGCAAGGGTCCTCTAGAATTCACTGTATTTCAGTCTTGCTTTGTAAGGATTCATTGTCCTTACATTTCTTCTCCAGCCTTGCCTAGGAGCTACAAAAGGGAATGGTCAGGAAGTCAGATCTGTTTCCCACCATTTTCTTCAAGTTCTCACAAGGAACCCTCTCCACTTTCCTGCTGGAAACTGCTCTGCTCTGCTCACTACAGCAAGGCTAGCAAGACAGCTGAGAAGAAACTCCTCTCATGTGTGCAGGCTGTAGTGACAGCAAGAGCTAAATCACACGTGTTCTCCTGCTGCATGATGTCGGATCAGTAGAGCCCCAAGCCAGGCAAAGGGGAAGCAGTGGGTGGCCTTAAATTTGCTGTTTCTCTCAGAAAGCAGGGTGACCGTAGTAACACTGGATAAAAATTACAGAGAGAGGCTTCCTTCCCTTCAAGAAGGACAATATCCAGACCCAGGGGGCAGACCCCAAAGAAAGGATTGACTAATGTACCAGGAAAGTGATGATTTATTAAATCCAACTCTTTTCTGTCAGTCTGTTACCAGTTTTAAGTAGGGTTTTTGCTGGAAGAGACATCTTAGATCCAGAACTGAATTTCTGAATAAACCAAGACTAGCAGACAAATGTAGGCAGATTAAGAATGTGACTAAATCCCCAAAGATTTTCTTGACCAGTGGATTATTTTAAGGTTACTATGTCTTTCTGTCTTTTTAAGCAGCTTTACCAACAGGTTTGTGAAGGCTGTTGCTGCACAGAATGGGACAGCAGAACTTGCAGTCTCAGTGTTTTGTTGGATTGGACACTGTTCCCTGTCCCACTCATTCCTGACACTTCAGAGGATCGCTAGTAAAATAACCTGAGCAAGCCATCTGCCATGTAAGTTGATGCAGGAATACACTTCTCATTGCTCCAAGTGCACGATGTCCATATAAATACCCAACAGAAACCCCTAGAGTTTGATGTAACACCTTTTTGCAGGACTGGGAAGGGAAAATTGTAGCCTTGGAGTCCTCAATGCCAGAGAAAAGGGAATAAGTAGGAAACAGAAATTGCATGAAAAATGGAGTTCTAGGGCTGCAAATAGATGACAGCAAGGACAAATGCTCCCTCTTGCAGTTTTACTTAACCTTGAATCTTCCAGTCTGAGCAAATGCAGATAAAGCTGCAGCACTGCTAGTTCATATACAGTATATGGGAAAAAATCCATCTAAGTCGGGACTCATCACACCACAAGAAGTTTATGAAAGAACAAATAAATATGCTCTTAGAAGGTTTACAGGAGTCAATAATAAGAGCTGCATTAACAAGAGTTAAGCTTCAAAAGAAAATCTGGGCTATCTGGAATGAAAGGGAAAAGGAGAGGATGGACTTCCCAGACGTAGCACAAGTCAGAGGGCCCAATTTGGTATGGACATGTTTCAGCCCTCTGCATTTATTTGTGTGGATGCAAACATGGGGTTTTTTTCTTTATTTTTGAACACAGTTTCAATACAGTAGTGAAGGCATAGGAAGAAGCAGGTATTTACCTCCATTCTTGCCAGCAGAGGCAACATCCACAGCAGAAGTAAAAGAGATTGGATAGAACTAACAAATTAGAAAGCAATAATTATTACCCACCACTTTCATTATAACTTTGGGCCATTTATTCCATCATCTCACTGCCTGCCCTGGCAGCTGAACAATTTGGTCAGGTTTTTGTTGGGCTTTTTTCTTCCTCTCCATTAGCTATTGTTCATTGTCACAGAAACTTCTGTCAAAATTTCAGTTAGAACATGCAAATCCATCTTAGCAATTAACACCTAGTCATCTTTGGGAAGCAGCATGGAAGTCTGTAGTAGAGGATCACAGATTGGTAACATTACAAATTAAATTTCTAAAATTTGGCATTTTTGAGGGGCCAAGTGTCTTCCTGTCAATGAAGCCTGACAAGATTTTTACACATGGAAAAGACTGAATTCATACTATGGTCACCAAGTGTAGCCAGTTTAATTTTCAGCTGCTCTGTTAAAAACTGAGCAACTAAAGGCTGCTCCTAAATATCCCAACACCACGGTGCTTAATGAGGCCAGCCGTTGTTATCTGGGAGATACTCAGGCTACTGTCATAGTAGCTGTCACTTACAGCAGCATTAAGTATAAACCACGGCATTAAAATAACAAACAGGAGAGGAAAGCTGGGCTGCAGAAGGATTATCCCGGGTCCTGTCCATGCTGAAAACACCACATGACCTTCTTCCCAAAATGGCAGTCAATCACTTGGTTGCATGGCAGTGAGTGATCCCCTGGTGAAACTCTGGAAGGCAGCCTTTTCTCAAAATTACTCCTGCTAGAGATTTTTCTTGTCTGCTTAGAGCACAGATTTCTCTTGGAAGTTTATTTCAGTATTTCTAAAGACGATGATCTTTTTTTGAAGACTGTGCTTCCACCATGCATGACATCAGCCTTCTGTCTGGTGTATGGTCTACATCTGGCCAAAATTGTCATTTTTACTTTCAGTTTAACTTAGGTTTAATTGTCTTGATTTAAGCCTCTTGCACTAACACTAAGCTGCTTTTGTTTTTACTTTGGATCCAATAATTTTAATGTTTCCTCCATATGGCAGTGAGTTTTCGAAGGAAAAAACAAGGTCTGAGATGACGTTGTTTGAATGGATTGAAATTTGGAAAGTGAAACTAAAAATATAGATAGGATATACCCAGCTAATGTGACATAAATGTACGGAATTCGTGTGTGATATAGACAAAAAAACTTGACAACATTTTTCACTTCTTTTGATCATCCCTTTTGTATCTTTAGTAGATTGCTTATGCCTTCAGCAGCTGAATAAGCAGCACAGCTACTCCTTTGGGGTGAATGCCAGAGAATAAGAGTTATAAAATACATTTCAGTGATTCTAAACAATGAATTACACCTCCTTGTCAAAAGTATTTTTGTCAAGCATAACTGGCCTGTGGGCTTATTCTGCAAGCGTGGTATGTTTTGTTAGCCAAGTTCCTTTATAGTCACTTGGATCATTAGCACAGGGAGAAATAGGGGTCTGTCGACCCATTTTTTTAGTCCAATAGGTTTATTGGTAAATATTCTCCCTTTGAGAATATTTAACCATTTTTCAAATTGGTAAACCCAATACTGTTTCACTGGAGTCTGAAATCTGGGTCCTCTTCCAGCTGTGGCTGTGTCCTGCAAGGCCAGGCTGGGGGGCTTTGCTCCCAAACACGAGATGTCAGAGACTACATTCCAGTTAGATCTGCAGGCTGAAATGTTTATGTGATCGCCCCGAGCTCATTTAATTTCAAGCACACTTGGTTAGCCAAGATCTCCTACTTAAACCAGCTGATTTCAATGAAACACCTTGGAAAGCAATCCTATGATCCCTTCTCTCAGGTCCCCCACCAGGCAACTCAGGAGGCCCTGCAGGTCACATTTATGACCACAGCTGATGCAAATCTACCGGAAACAGAGTCCCTATGTTGCTTTAGTAAAAGCACAACTCTATTTTTCCCTGTAAAAAAGATGTGAGATACAAGAAGCAGCACATTTCTGCCCCTCTTTGCACTACTTTGTTTGCATTTAAGTCTCAGG
The DNA here is from genome assembly GCA_013397895.1 of Origma solitaria. Lineage (NCBI taxonomy): Eukaryota > Metazoa > Chordata > Aves > Passeriformes > Acanthizidae > Origma > Origma solitaria. The sequence goes on from VZRL01005937.1 coordinate 602,545, forward strand.
TTGCTCTCCAAGTTTTAGGTCTGGGCTCAAAGGTGGGAATTTTTTCAGTCCTTGGCTGATCTAAAAGCCCAATTTATTAGAGGATGAATTTCCTGCCTTGTGATATCCATATGGTAGTATCTGTGATGGATGATTCTGCTCTACTTGATGGCAGAAAATATTTATGTGTCATTAAAATTGTTGTGACAACAACTACTTTTCACACCATGTCAGTCACAAAACTAAATAGAGATTAAATGAAAAGTGTATTTCCAAGGCACTCCCGTAATGCTGGTCACTGTGAGGCTACTGAGATCCAGGGGCTCTGTGTTCCTGAGGGGCATAATAAACATGGATGACAAAGTCAGCAGATGCTTCAATTCAATATCTGGGACCAGCACTAAATTTACATCTGCCTTATCCACGTGGAAAGCTACAGAGCTCCCAGCTTGATCCTGCCATGGCACATGGCACTGAGCATTGGCATGAGTCAGTGAGGGCAACTTCACACAATGAAATGAACACAAAACCCCACAATTTGAACTCATGCAAAGGGGAAAGGAAAACTTAGTCTTTAAACTCCTAGCTGAGACAGAAGATGGGAGGCAAGGTGCTTCTGTAAATTTGCAAGGGATTCCAAGTTTTCTCAGTGGCCCGAGCCCACTCAAGCACCTGTGAGGATGGATCCTGAAGGAGTTCTGCTGCCAGCAGTAATGGTCTGTTCCTAAGGACAGGGTATAACATAAATTGTGCCATTATTCATCTGATGAAGAGTCCCTGCTTTTTGCTGGGATGCACTAGTATCTGGCTTATTTGAGGAAAGCAAAATAATTTCACTTGATGTTTCACACATCGAAAACATTCATTCATTGCCAAATCCTTTTTATTGTCTTTATAAAAATGAGAAAATGGCCACACTGAAGTAGTGTGAGACACTAGCCTTTGGATATTTAATAATTTTTGGAAAAGTATTTTATTTTGAGATACACTGCTTTCTGACATGACAGAAAGCAGTAGCATTGAAATAATGTTTCAGACTCTATACATAAAATAATATATTCCAAATATCCACTGTATCCAGAACATGTATTTCTACCTTCTTGATTTCAGCAAATTTACTGGTTAAGAAAATCTTAGTGGAAATTCAGTGAAAACTCTGTTTTCTGGTTTTCTTTTTTCTACTTCTTTTTTTTACCTTTTGGCATTAAAGGATAATGCACTATGTACAGTCTTTTATGTAGGGACTTCAGAAATGTTAAAAAATTATGTAAAGTCACTCAAAGTGGTAGGTAGACTGGCTAGATTTAAGTTCTCTATGACTTCTTTAAATGTTTCTTTCATCTTTCTTTCTTTTCTTGTAGAGGAGTATAACTTCTGAAACCAGCAGCAACCACATCCAAATTGCTAGTACCACAGGGCTAAGTTATAAAAGACTCTTTAACTAAGGAGAAGTAAAGGCTAAGTTGTACAAAACCTTTAAGTTTAGAATTAGATAGAAATTGAACATTCCTTAAATGCTGCCTCACAGAAAGTTGTGCATGTAAATCAAGCTCACCAGCTTTTTTTTTTTTCGCATATTTCTCCTCCAGTTTCCCAGAGCTGGTTCCCCTGTTCTTTGGCCACAACTGCTCTTTTGGAGATGCCCTGAAAGGCTGCCACAGGTCCTTCTTTTCTTTCATTTTGATTCATGTGATACTTTTTAGAATATGCAAGTTCCCAATCCCTGCTGCACTACCCTGGACAGGAGCATTCATGGCCTACCAGAGCAATAGTCATCCCTACTTGCAAGTCACGCTGGATCCCAAAGCAATGCCTTGCGCTGGCTCCATTTGCTGTGCCCTTCTGCGTGGCGTTTCATAAGCGTCTTACAAACCAAAGCACCATATGCCCAGGGGCTGTACAGATGTAGGAAGTGGACCTGAAAACTAACAGATACAATCAGCTGGCGGATAGTCCGTGGAAGAGAAATCTCCAGCACAGGCATGCTCACAGGAGTTTAATCTGCTTGATATGAAAGTGTCTGAACCTCCATTCAGAAATATCCAGACTCTTTTCTGTAAAGTACAACAGGGACTTGGACTAGCAGCAACAGACTTAAAAAATTAAAACAAAACAAAACAAAACAAAATAAAAAACCCAAAAAAAACCCCCAAAAACCCAACAACCCCCCCCCCCAAAAAACCCCCAAAACCAAAACCAAACAAAAAACCACAAAAAACCCCAAAAAAACCACCCAAAAACAAAAACAAAAAAAAAAACCAAAACCCCACAGCTACAGCTAGGATTAGAAATTATTATTTTAGTATGACTTGCAGCATAACTGAAATTTAGTATAAACATGTTCCACCTTGGGAAAAAAACATGGCTCTGTTCTGCTTATCTTGTAAATACCATGATTTTCATACACAATTTTGGGTTTTTTCATGTTAGCACCTCAGAACTGAATTTTTACTTTGCCTACTGGTTCACTTGAAAATGAGTGTCAACCAGAGTTCAGCTCTCTGTTACACAGAGCGAGCTTTAGAGACAGCACTCCATGCAGGCACACAAACAAACCCAAGGGCCTCTGCCTTTTAAACACAGCCATTTCCCTCCCCCTTCAGCCAGTAAACAGCTTCTGGCTGCAGATTTGGTCCTTTATAGAAGAGATTTTTAAGATGCCGGCTGACCTGTCGAGCAGCCTGGTAATCCGCAAATCATCTGCTCGCCATGCTCACGTGGAGATATCACTGAAAAGGCTTGTTGACAGCCTTCTGCTGCATTAAAGACTAGTCTGTAAAACTGCCACTATCTTACTCAGTTCAACTTTACCACACGCTTGAATAAAACTTCTCCTTCTGACAAATTCAGAAAGACTGTTGACAGAAGAAGATTGTATGGAAAAAATACTTTTGGTTTCCAGTTTGCTTTGGCTTAGATTAGATTGACACTGATCTGTATAACAGCTTGTGAACTCATTTTAAAAAATTGTTTTTATTAAAGTTATTATTTTGGAAATCCTAATGTCCTTTCCATGCACGTTCTCATACAATGCATTTAAAACCATCCAAATACCATATTTTATATTTGTATGAAGCTAAAATATTTTAATTAGTAACAGATTTATGTCAGTTATTCATTTTTTATTATTTTCACACATAGTGGTTAATTCTCAGGTCCCAACAAGAACTCGTATGGCAAAAAGTCAGTAATTTAGTGATTAAATAAAAACTGTAATATTATAAGCACCTATGAATCCTTCAATCAAATTTTGCATTGAGTAATAAATACTAATCTCAGCTAAACTGTTTTGTTACACATACAGCATGCTCTGATCCCAAACAACTCCTTAATCCACTATTTTAATAATAGTCTATGGATTAAGGGATCTATACTGTATACTGACACAATGTATTGAGTTCAGGTTCTATAGATGAACATTTTTGTGATCTATTTTAATGGCACACAAGCCATCATAGCATTATGGTGTCAACAAGCCTGCAGATTATCTCCTGGCTTTCAAAGCATCCTGCAGGAAAGCAAGTTTAATGAATCTCCAGAAAGGTGAAACTATTATCAAATCTATAGGAAGACGGGACTTTGAAATAAAAGTGATTGTATAATTACCAACAAGCATTTCTATATAATCAACTGTAAGATAAACAAAATGTTTTGAGTTTTGATATCTGTCAAAATAACTATATTAAGAAGGACAGTCAGCTTTCTTGGCCCACTCTTTCTCTACATGTGCATCACAGTTTTCTCCTAGCATCCCCATTTCCTCTCAGAGTTTGCCAGTATTTCATGTAGGAAACCCACCATGGTGCACTTCACTCTGCTTTAATCAATTTGCTCCAAATAGCTCCATGTCTGTTCTATTTCTGTTTTTGAACTGCAGCATTGCTGCCTCACTTTAAGTCAAACTGCTGCGCTGACAGCAGAGTTTCTCCAGCACCATCCAAAAAAGAGGAATGTCCCCAGCACCCACCTTCACCTGGCAACGTCACTATGTGTTTAAGGTTATTTTTCCCAAGATCTGCCTGTAGTGATGGAAAGGACATGCTCCTGCTGGAGTAGGAGCTGTTATGAGCTCATAAGAAACCCTATGCAGAAACCACACCTCTTTTTGTAAGAGATCACCTGCTCCCACCTGGAGAACTGGCAAGCGCATCTCTCCAATGCTTCTTACAAAACCTCATTTTCTAGTCGTTTCCCATTTCCCCACCCCCCTTCCTTCTAATGTTTCCCAGCCAGTGTATAGAGCACACAGGGTGTTGTTCTACTTCCCAGCATGAAAATATTTTGACTTTTCTGAATTCCAGTGATTCCATGGAGCCAGTTTTCAATAATCTCCACCCAAAATTGCATAGTACATAACAGCATCTGAATTGTATGGCAACAAATCCACTGTAATGTCCTCCTGATGTCTGGAAACACGCATTCTTCATATCTCTTACCAAGCATTTTCTTCAATTTATGGCTGGACCTGTTCTCATACTCCTTTCAGCTTCACCTCAGCTACTGGCCCTTTATTTTTTCCAGCTGTTTCTCCCTTTTTTGACTTTCTTTCTCTGTCTGTTAATGATGCTTACCAGTATCCCCAGCTTACTGTGGAAGGGAAGAATTTGATTTCAAAGGTGGAGAACCAGGCTTGGACAAGCAACCTCTAGGGAACGTCCCAGGTAAGCAAGGGTATTTACCTTTTCTGAGAAGCTTCCTGTGATCTAGGAGGGATCCAAGAGGATAAGGCTGTGGATTTTCCCTGATTCAATAGGGGAATGATGGTAGCAGAGGCTCTCTGCCCTTCCCAAGAAGAGGAAGCAGCTGCCTGAGAGGTGCTTTTGAGGAAAGGGAAGCCTTAGGCCCTTCAAGACCACAGAGAAAGCTCTTCTTGACAAAACAATCCTGTCTCGATATATCAGGGCTATTCAATCATTTTCACCAAAATCCACTTTTCATCACCCTAAATGCTCCAGATGATGAACTCTATATGGATTTACGGTGGATTAAAACACTGTGCACTGCTGGGATACAACACACACTGCAATTCTGTTGAACATAATGGTGCAATGAATAGACACTGGACAATTAATTTTCACCGTGAAAATGCTGTCTTATTTCTAGTCTTATACAAACACAGTTTTGGGGGAAGTTCCCAAGATTTTTTTTGTTGCTGGAAAGCACGCTCCTCCTTTGGCTCTCCTCCTCCTACGGGAGGAGACATGTAATGTGAGGGAGTGTTGGGAGCTGTCTGGTGGCACAGGAGGCACTGCAGGAGAAAGCTCCCTGGTGATCAGTGGTTTCCAAGCCAGGAGGTGGCAAACACTTGGGCAGGTAGGAGTTCAGGCCCAAAGCAGCACATTCACCACAGGAGCACTGTAACACTGCTGGCCAGCAAAAATGAGTGCCTGTCAGGAAGAGGCATAGGAGTCTCAGCGAGATTGGTGCCGACAGTTATTTATTTCCCAGTCTTGCACAATGAACTGAGAAGGACATCCCTTTGTTTTCACACAAACACCAAGAGGAAGGCACAACATGCCTTGGCTGCTACGATGCTCATTTCTCTCTTGAAAATCAAAGTAAATGACTGTCAAGAGGACACTGACATGCAATAGCTTCAGGCAGCAGCACAGCTCTTTTCTTCTACTAACATTAAAAAAAAAAATTATTGTTATCAGCATGGCTTATTAATAGTTCTACAGTACTGCAGTTCTACAGTGCTTCTTTTTCGCTTTCTCATTCAAAAATGCTTGCTTTAGTCACTAATCATACCATTAAGAGATCATCAAAGAATTAGAAAATGCTTGTAGAACAAGGACTACCTTATCTCCTGCCAAAATATTTGGCTTGTGCTTTCATAGCAACCTTATTCACTCAATATCTCATAAGATACTAGACCAACATTACAAAAGAGGTGTTTGAAATATATCAATTGAAAAAAATACTATACATGAAATGTGCACTGTGGTTGGTGTGATGCATTACTGAAATAAGAAAAACTGGTAGGCAGTTATCTTTTTTTAGACTATTTTTCCTAATCCATTATAGTTGCTAAATAGTTTTCAACAGCGCAGTCCATGAGTCATTTGACCTTCATAATTTGTTTTCTATCTGACAAATTGCAGGATCCCTGTGTCTGATTAATTTGTGTGCAGTTATCTCATGTTCAGCTGAAACATTTGTGCAGATGAGTTTTTTCAAGGAGACACAAAACCCAATAGCACCCACAGAAGTCTCATAATACTGATGGACCAGCCCCAGATGAGCTCAGCAACCCTTTTCTGCACGAATTCTTCATGTACACACATCTCCAGGGGTCTTAGCCCCAACCATACTGCTGCTATAGAACTCACATCCTCAAAAGCACCTCACGCCTACCTCTTGAGGATGTCAGTGGGAGTTAGGCTCATAAATACCTTCTGAGCATCCTAGAAAATGTTACATTGGCTTAATGCAATTAAGTGAAAAAACAGCATCTTTAAAAGGCTTCCAATTTTAAAAGGACAGGACAGATGAACAGTATTTTCCCCCGAATACAGAAGGGAAAAGACATTAATGAGATTTTAATTAATGTCTCTGTGTTCCTAAGTCAAGTCAAAGGGATGCAACAGGCCAGGATACTCCAGGTTTTCCAGCACTGGTTGATGCAAAACCTACACTCAGCTACTAATGCTGAGGAAAGGTTATTTGGACTTCTGACAAAACTTGAAAGCTGCTCATGTCAGCACAGTGTCCTGCCTCCCCCTGACATTGTCGCACTAAATGCTGTTGCTGCAAGGGAGATTGTTCTCTGGTCTCTGGTGACCAGTGACGGGACCTGAGGGAAAGGCATGAAGTTGTGTCATGGAGGTTTAGGTTGGATATTAGAAAAATGTTTTTTTACCCAGAGGGTGGTTGGGCACTGGAACAGGCTCCCCAGGGAAGTGGTCACAGCGCCAGCCTGACAGAGTTCAAGAAGCATTTGGACAATGCTCTCAGGCACATGGTGTGACTCTTGGGGTGTCCTGTGCAGGGCCAGCAGTTGGACTTTATTGATCCTCGTGGGTCCCTTCCAACTCAGGATATTCTGTGGTTCTATGATGCACATTTCAGGGGCTCTGTCCCAGCTGGCTGTACTCCTGCTCACATCCTCTCCAGGCTGGCATGGGGAGCCATAAGGAGACAACAGCCAAGAGGAGCTGTCAGGTGCCACACATCTCTTTCTTTCTACCCACTGAAGGCCACCTTCATCAGTGAAGTGGGGAAGGAGAGGATTTTGTACACCTGGGAGTCTTGGAGCTGTAAGGGGAAAAGACAAGAGAGGTGCTAGGAGAGAAATTTCCTGTCCCTACAGAAATAAGAAAGGGGCAGGAGGCAAGTCTAAGGCTCTCCTCCACCACCTCGTGCAGTATCATCCTTCATGAGGAAGTTCCCCAAGGAGGTAAGACTGGTGGGAAGAGAGGGCAAAGGGAAGGAGGCATCAGTGACAGGAAGGAGAAGGAACAGTCTCTACCACACACAGTTCACTGGACCTACACTGAGAAGGGTTAACGTTGTCATGCTGCTGGTGATAACGAAATGTTTGTTATTGCAGTGTGTCAGATTCAAGTGGTATCACCCATGACTTGCATGCAAGATTACATAGGGGACGGAAGCTGAGCACAGGTCACGTTCACGGTTCAGCACAGCTCTGCAAAACAGCTTATTTCATTTTTGCTAGGAGGGGAAGCTCATGCTTTGCTGACACCACTTCCCCAGTAAAATGATGCTAAGCCAGACCGGAAAATTTCCACACAGACCTCTGACAAAGAAAAGCCAACTGTGTGTTGGGAAAAGAACAAAGTTATATGGCAAAACTCAATGACCCTAGGAAAGAAAAAAGCTGTTCCATGCAGACTTGTGATTGACCTACATGGATGTGAACCTGGCTTTCCAAGGAGTGGGGCACTGGTTTGGGGTGTTGTTTCATTGCAATTGAGTGTCTTGGGGATCTCTCTCTCTCATGGCCAGACGTGGTCCAAAATGGGCAACATGTTCAGCAGTTGTGGGTAGGTAGGAAAGAGAGATGACGGGACAGAGAGGTGGCGTGATCCAAGTTCCTGTCCTTTGGAAATCTAGCTGAAACATCCACAATATTGGAGGAGTTTGCTGGCTTTATGCTTTGGGCCCTCTGGCACATTCCAACATCATGACAAAGAAAATTATATTCTCACCCTAATTTTGGACTGATGGAAAATAGAATCAGAATCCCTATTTCATTTTCGGAACCCTTTTCTTCTGAAGTTTCTTTCCTACCCCATCCACTGCTACTTCGTATGTTACCTTTGGCCTTGTCTCTTTATCCTCAGCAAGAATGAGCTATTCCCACTCAAGGCAGTCATTTGCACAGTGAGAGGGGAGGAGCTGGAGCATCCCAGCCAGAACTGGCCCCTGAAGCTGGGGGCACAGCTGCCAAACACCTCTGCTGTGGCCATGGGGCTGTCCCACAGCTACAGGGTATGTGCTGGTTCCAGCAGCCTCCCCACAAACACTGTCCTAGGTCAACTTTTGCTGTGCCTCCAGCAAGGCCAAGGGGGTGCCAGGGCATGCCCCCAGGACCCCAGACATCCCATCAGCTGGACCGGTGCCGGAACAGGAGTGCTCTTTTCCTTTTCCTTTTCCTTCTCTTCCCTTCCTTTCCTTTCCCTTCCCTTCCCTCCCTCTCCTCCCTTCCACCCTACCGTCTTGCCCTAAATCCAATGCCGTCTGCAGTAGGTCAGGCACTAACATACCATCTTCCATGCCAAGCGTGTAATTTCCTAATAAAACACTGTGATTTTTTTCTGGCGGACCGTCTGACTGCTGCCGTTCCTCTGACCACGACCCCGTAGGCATCTCGGGCGCTCCGTTCCCCTCAAGGGCGTTCCGCCCCACGCTGGGCTGGGCCTACCCTGCGGCACAACGAGAGCGGCACCGACCCGCGCTTACCCCGGCCCCACCCCCCGCCGTGACGTCAGAGCTGAGCACGCGGCGTGGGCGTGTCGCAGCGCGGCCAATAGGCGGCGTGGGGCGTGTCGGGCGGCGGCGATGGCGGCGGGGCTGTGCTGGCGGGCCGGGCTGCGCGCGGGGAGGCGGAGACTGTGAGTGAGGGCGGTGCGCGGGGCGGGGCGGGGCGCGGGACCCCCGGCACCGCCTCCCCCCGCATTCCCGGCTGGAGCCGTGCCGGGGGTCTGCCCCGATCCCCCGTGTTAGTGCGGGGCGCGGCCGGGCCCGGGGCGGCGGGGCTGGTGCTCGGGCACGTGCAACGTGGGAATGGAAGTCGACTTCCTGGTGTCGTGGAAGGTGTCCCTGCCCACGGCAGGGGAGTTGGAATGACATGGTCTTTAAGGTCCCTTCAAAGTGCTCCGTGACTCCTCCAGTTATCAGAACATCGGCCTTGCCCGCTTGTCCGCTCTGGTGCAGCTCCTACATGGGGAGTGACCTTGGGTCTTTCCCATTCCTGCGCCCAGCCTTGGACCGAGCGGGCTCCTGGCGGCCACCGTGCCCCATTTCCCGCAGGGGGCACCGGGGGGCAAGGCAGGCTGGATCCGCAACACATCACATTGGCTTTCCCGGTTTTTAAGAGCGTCCTGTGTCGCCTCGTCCATCGGTGGTGTGGGCAGAGGCTGTCAGAAGCCCCCTCAGCATGCCTTTCCCTGGGCTTGGGGCCCCCTGTGCGTGCGGGGCTGCGCAGTCCCCGTGCTCCTGTCGCGGCGCTGGCTGGTGGGGGGAAGGTTATGTAGGCAATGTATGCCCGCTCGTCAAGGGACCGAAATCACCAGGTGCTCTCCCACAGGTGGGTGAATAGCTGTCAGGAATAGCACGGACTTCAGGCAGGACGCTAGGAAAAGCGCTGCTTTAAATATTGAATCTCCGTGCAGGTCGGTGTGCAGGATCAGGCTCCGAGTGACGTGTGCCACGTAAGACAAAGGCTCTGCCACACCTTCCTGCTGGAGACTTGTGTAGGGTTGATGTCCACCTTTCTGCCCGCAGGTGTGTGCCTGCGTGTTCCCGGCGGGCACACAGTGACTTCTGCCACAGGGAATGATTGTTGGGTCTGTGCTTATTTAAGGCAGGTTTTCAAACAGCACTTCTAGAGGGAGAGCACATTCGTTTCAGTATTGATATTAGGAAGGCAATCAAGTGTTAATTCATTTTAATATCAATATTTAAAGCTTTAAATTCTTGCGTTCTCTGCTGAGACCATGGTTCTGTAAATATTTTATAGCTGAGTGACAAAAGCCGATGCGGTCTGTAAAACTGTAACGTAGATGTTACTGTGAACATGCAATATTGATGCTGGTGTTCTTGAGGAGCCTCAGGGACAGCTGGAGTGCTTTGTGCTGTGCTAGAGGCACTGTGAAGAGCCCAGAAAATCCATGTCAGTCATTCCTGTCCAGAGTATCTGTCCTGCATAGCACTCAGAGTCATTTTTCCAGCCTACCTCCTCCAGGGTACTTTTACCGCCTGTTTCTGGAGAAGATGCATATATGTACATGCCTTTTTTTTTTTTTTCCCTTGTTCTCACCCCTTCCCCCATATTAGTGCAGAATCATAGATTATATACCTTGCTATTTTCTGGTTGTGAAAAATTTTGAATATTCATACTATGGGGGGAAGAGGAGTCTACACAGTGTGAGGGCAGTCGGGTGATCGATCACATTTATATATACACAGCACCTGTTCAGGGCTGGGAGAGGAGGCTAGCTGCATGCCCATGGTGAGGCTGCTCTCTTCCAGCCATGGGTCAGAAAAGGCTTCCTTGGCTAGTGCTGCTATGGGTTTTGGGGTGTGGCTGCCAGGCATCACAATGCCCTTGCTTAACTCTCAGAAGACATAATGGCACCCCTGTGGTGGGATTTGCCTGCCCTTTGTCATCAGTGCTGCTGTGGAGCCCAAGAATCCACGGGGCAGGTGGAGACCACAGAATTTTGGACATCCAAGCAGTCAGAGACCAGAGCAGGATGAGACATGAGGAGTCCTTGCTCACCTTTGAGCTAGGCAGCCTTGGGGCTGTGTGTGGTTGGGAGAGAAAATACAGGGAAGTCTTCAAATGTCAGTAATCAATGAACATATTGGTTGGGTTTATTTAGCAGCTTCCTGGTCTTTAGCAGGAATTGCCAGGTGCCACGGGGTCAGTACTATGGTGCCTGTGTGCCACAGAGCTCTCTGCCATGCTGTCGGTCTGGGACCTTAATTAGAGCAGGTACCTCCAATGTGGTGTGGCTGTCTTTCCAGCTCTTCATGTGCATGCTGCTGCCCCCATGAAGCTGGGGGAAAGCAGTGCTGCCTGGAAGAGGTGGACCAAGTTTTTGTGTCATTATCAGGCAGCTGAGACCTATGGTAACCGGAGCTGGTTGTTCTTATTTGTGATGTTCCAGAGCCTAATGGGCTTTCCTGGCCTGTGAAAGATTTTTGTCTTATTGGAAAAAGTTAAAAAAACCCCTTCATCCAGCTGTTTTTCAGTAACAAGTGCAGCTGGTTTTTCTGATGCTATCTCTTGCTTGGTGATTATGCTGTAAGAGAAGAGCATTGCACTTGTAAGCACGGTCGCCTGTTTGCCCTCAGCGAGCCAAGCGCACATCTGCCTCACCCATGTACGAGAGGGCTTTATTGTGTGTATTTATTTACATGGCATACTGCAGGCAGAGCCCTACCCACATGCCTGTGCTAAATCAGTCAAAGGCGGCATCCATGTCTCGGTGGAACGCTGCAGAGTATGGAATATGCTGTGTGGGCACGTAGAGCCTGTCGTGCCAAAGGTGCAGACACCAGCATGCCTGCTAGGAAAAAAGGAACCGGAGAAGAGTAATAACCCTGTGTCAGATCTTCTTCAGAGACTATGCCTATGTCATTTAAAATTTCTAGCATTGCGAGTTTCTTCTCTCATCACCAATTGCCGTCTTCCCTCCCAGGAATCCACCACTGCTGTCTTGTGTTTCACGCTCTGAGTTTGTGTCTGCTTGGCAAATTAGTGAAGATGTTGTTTTTCATGGATTGGACACTGGAGGGTGCTGATGCAATGGGAGCTGAAATTGTTCTAGCAAATTAAAGGGTTCCCCTTTGTTAGTTGTGAAATAGTTTTATTCTTTGTTGCAGGGTTTAAATGGAAAGACATGAATCATGGTCCTTAGCAGCAGCTGATCCTGCTCGGCATGTGTAGAGCTGTGACCAAGAATATCAATAAAGTGTTATGTCTGCGAGGGATTTCTTTCCTTAACCTCTATCAAAAAAAATCACTCATTTTATGTTCTACACATTTTTAAGTGTGTCTTTCGAGATTATGGCCTCAGGGTGAAAATTATTTGAAAGTGTGACTTTCTAGTGATAAAAACACTTTATCTGGCAGAATTGTTGAGCTGTATGTGCAGAGTCTGCTTTTCTACAAGGTCACTTTGGTTCACCTAAACTAATATTGTCACATTGCTAGTGAGGTGGGAACCTGATAGTAGCTCATGTTGGGGAGGGAGGGGACACCCTGAGCACCACTAATCAAGTCCCTGGCACTGCCATCCTCTCTCTGGGGATGGACCTGATGGAGCCTCAGTCTACCTCGCAACCATGGCCGTGTGTGAGGGCATGTATAGGATGGAGCCTTCCATCAGCCATCACTGCTAGACCAAGTGAAGCACGCTACAAATCTGAGCCTTAGCTCTGGTGTTTCAAATTCACTCACACATTTTTGGCAGGTTAGAGTTACATTGAGAGGTCTTCCAGCGAAGAAGGTATTACCTGTTCACTCTGCTCCAGCTTTCTGCTGAACCAGGTCTCTGCTCTCCTCTGCCCTTGGCAGAAAGACACGGGGCCAATATTAGCTCCCTGTTGTGCACTCTGGCAACTCCATAGTTGGCATTAAGGACTGTGAAACTACTGCCCGGGCCAGTTTTCATCCTGGCAGCAGCAGAGGTATGATGATGGATAATTAATGGTAATGAGAAGCAGGGTGCAAAGCTGAACGTGTCCAGCTAATCACCACTGGCACCCCAACTGGTCTGCTTAAAGCTTGCACTCCTCTGGACAGTCCTGTCTGGTCCTGTACCTGCCTTTGCAAACTCATTACCCAAATGAAAACTGGTATTTGTAAAATGTGCGAGCACAACAGAACTGGGTACAAATACGTCTTCCTTAGAAGCAATTTTTTTTCTGAATTCCTCCTTGCACTGAAGATGTGTATGAGCACTGGAGAAAGAGCCTGTGGACAAGGAAACCAGAATTTCCTGTTCTGATACCAGTGGGGGCCTGCTGTTCATCTTGCGACCAGAAGCATGAACAATTTCACAGTGAAGTTGCTTAGGTATTTATCAGAAGCAGCAGAAATGTATCCAGTTGAAAGTTTACACTTCTTTTGCCAAGAGTTTTAGTAGCTTACCAGAACAGGGTTATAAGGGGATGTGAACAGAAAAGCTTTTTAAAATCATTGTGATAAGTAGTGGTACTGAAGACACTCTACTTAAGAATAGTCTAAGCATGCAAATGTAGTCTAAGCACACAAAAAGAGATCTGGTTGACAGTGTGTTTGTCTTGTTTACCAGCTTTTAAGAGAAGACTGCTTCTTCCTCTGCACCTCCATGCTTACGAGCAGTGAGCCGGGATACTCACCCTGGCATCATTTCCTGAACCACAGCATGCCAGCTGTGCTGCCAAAGGGATTTGAATCTGTGCATTTTGTGTAGATGGTGTCCTTACTTAGAGTGGGAGACCTTTCTTCAGGAGAGGTTGACAGACCTTCCACCAAACCTGTGTGTGTGATAGTGTTGAGTTTAAGCACTGCCAACTGCGGGATGGCATCTTGAGGTCCAATGCCAGCCCTGCTTGGTGGTCCTGCATGGGAAAGGAGGGTGTGTGTGTTCCCGTGGTGGGTGCTCAGTGCCTTCCATCGTTGAGCTTTCACACACTTGTGCAGAATTTCTTGGCTACGCATAAAGGTTGGGTGAGTGGGGTCCCTGAAGTTTTCATACCTGTTGGGGAGATTGGGCTGCTGTACTTGAAGTCTCTTGTAAGAGCCATTCTGGCAGGTAAAAGCCCCTTGATGCTAAGAGCTTTGTAGGGTTTCTGCTGATGAACCCACATTTATCTCCTGTCCTCTGCACATCGTGTGAGCTTCCGGTGGTGGTTTCTCCTGGACCCCTTTTTCACACCTCCCTGAGTTCTGAACCTCCCTGTTTGGAAAGGGGAAATACTCAATTTGCCTTTATTTTGTCAGCCAGGCTGTGCATGGAGGTGTTTCTCCAGCCACTGCCCTTTTTTTGCACTTCCCTCCTCCACCCTGCAAGGCTGAGGAGCACAGCAGGTCTGCAGAACTTCGACTGCAAGTAGGTCTGGAGGTCAGCTTGTGGTTACTTAGCCCCAGGATGTTGAACAAGTCCCCCTCATATTTTTTCCCTTATTTTTCCATCTGACCTATATTTACTTCTCAAGTCTCCCTGTGCCCTTTAAATCTCCTGGCATCATTGGTGTAAATAGGATTTGCCTGTCCCTGTGAAATGGGCATCTCTGTGGCTGCCTGCCTTGCCTGCTGCAGCTCTTTGTGGGACAGGGCTGTCCAGTTGCCATTGACTGCATGGCCAAACCCACCTTCTTCTCTGCATTTTTAATTAAAAATGGTTGGCATCAGGGGCTCTGCAGCAATGAAAGGGGAACGATGAAACTTTGAAGAATTTGGGGCATAAAGTTGATCTCTAAATTTTAATGTACTCATTGCACTTAAACAGTTGATACATTTTATTACTGAGCATTCAGTGACCTAATTTCCCTTAGTACTGTACATTTAGCTTTATACATCTGCACCTAATTTGTAAAAAAGGACTTAATGAGAAACTTCAAACAGTTTAAATGTCAATTACAAAGAAAGCGAGGTTTTAAAGTTCCAGTAATCTGTCCATATTGGTCATCGAAACATGATCCCAGGTGGATGTTAATTCAAGACAGATGGCATTCCAAAGGCACAATTACAAAGAGCTTATATATTTTCAACACTAACAAGCTGTCACGCTATGTTGTAGCTACACTTCCAATACTGTATAAGCACAATTGCTGCTTTATCTGCTGTGGACTCGGTAATAAAGGGGTTTGATTCCCCACTCTTGATATTGTCAGTGGGATTTTTGAGAGGGTGAACTGGAGAGCAGGGTTAGTTAGTGTGAATATCTTTCATTCACTCAGTCTGTTTGGTTGGGGGGTTGTGTTTGTTTTTATGGTTTTTGTTAAGTTGGTGAAATGCTCTTCAAAGAAGGGAGAGGAAATATTGACTATGGGCATAACAAGACTAGCTCATCACAGCTATATTTCTATTTCCTGGCAACATTAATTAACTTCAGCCATATTAACTGCTGGGCAATAGCTATGATGATTTGTTAAAACCTCCAACATCCTGGATGTTTCCAGTTAAAAAATCATCTGAAAGCCTTCAGAGTAATGCACATTTCTTGGAAGACTGAAGTCCAAGGGATTAATAGTAGCTTGACTTGCAGTGGTGTAAATGGGCAGCTGCTTGGCTGCAGCCAGGCAGGAGTACTATACCCTGGGAAAAAGGCAGTTGGAATTATTTTCAGTTTTCTGAAAATATTCCTAGGTCCAAAGGCAGAGGTGGAGGAGCAAGGTCAAGGATGAAGCAAGGTCAAAGTGGGGTTTCCATTAGACTGAAGCATCAACATGTGGAGTAGTTGATCTAATAGTAGATGTCCCTGGCCATGGCAGGGGGTTGGACTAGCTGACTTTGAAAGGTCCCTTCCAACTCAAATTATTCTGTGTGGTAGATGGCACGGTTTGTTGTAGAAGAACGATGTTTGGTATCTAGTTAGTAGTTGAGGTGGGCAGTGATACATGTAACTGATTGATGAAAGTTAATTTGGCATAATTTCCACTGATTTTTCATTTGTTTCTTGAAACCAGGTCACTAAAAAGCAAGACTTGCATGTCTATGACTAGACGGTGTTTTAATAGGCTTTAAGAATTCGGTGCTGTTAGCAGCAAGATTAATAATGCTCCCCAGGAAGGTTTTTAAGCTCCTATGGGCACGTGTGTCCTCTAAGAGGTGCTGAGAATTAAGAGCTTATATTTCTGCTCGTTTATCTACCTTTCATTGGAAAGTGGAGAAGAAAGCAGAAAGACTAAGATGTTCATCCTCGGAAGGCAGGAATTAAATGGTGAGCTTACATTCTTTAATTTTTGTTTTTCATTAATGAATGCTGTAAATGTGTTTTTAAAAAGCATCTTACCTGGCTTCCATTTTTGAATGAGATGTAGGTGCTATTTGAAATATGCAGCTCTCCAGAAAGTGAATTGGACTCCTGAGCCACACTTGAAACAAAATACCAATTTTACCTACAATTTTACTAGGTTTCCTGGTTTATGCAGTGGCATTTGAATGGCCCCTAGTAATTGTTTTTAGCAGGAAAAAAATTCTAACAAAAATGAAAAACACAACTCAAAGCTCATTAGCACTGTATTTGGCATGCCGTGAATCATTAAATCTTTATATAAATGCAGGAGTAATTTGTAACAAACAAAATCCTTTCTTTTTTTGGAAAGACTTTCTTTTGACTTTTTGTTCATACTGCTAATGTGCAGTATGTTTTCCAAACATTGCATATTATTACCAGAATAAGGGCAGAACCAATCAGTGTTTTAATTAAATATTATCTATAATCCTTGAGTGTCAGATATACTTAGTGGTGTTAAGTGACAAATATTAGGTGCACAAAAAAGACAAACAAATGCTTAGATAGGGTCTTTTTAACCTATTTTTTTAACCTAAATTTAATACTAGTGTATGTTGTTCTCAAGTGGTCTCCCCTTGGATTTTCCCAGTGCTTATCAGGGAACATACTGAAGTCTTTTTATTTAGATCAGGCTTCGCTTTGAGAGTTAGCTAATTGTTCAAGTCCAAGTGGGAAACTTTCTTGCACCTGGAAAATTAGGAAAGCAAAAGATGTCCACATCCTTTCCCTGGTGGTTCTTCACCTGTGAATTTGAACTGCAGCGTTAATAAAAGTTTTGTGGACCTCATTTTATATGAGATCATTAAGCGACAGGAGAATTCAGGACTAGCTGCCCTTCATAATTCAGGACACTGAAAGGTGCCATTTATAAGCTCAAAGTGCCTGCAGGAAGGCAAAACAGGCTTGTAAAACCCAAGCTCCAAACCCTGAAAGGGAACTGGTTTGTACTGCTGGTTGCAGCCTTGAAGTGGCAAAATTGCAAAGGTGGTGGGGATTTGGTTTTAAAAAATGGAGAAACACCTGCCTCCAGTATTTCATGTAATAACTTGAGTTTTCACAATTCTTGTGTTGCTATCTCTTTTATCGAAAACAACCCCAAAAACATCCTGGGCAATGATCCCAGTAAAAACCTTAGCAGTTGAACTGCCCAGCTGTTGGACTTACTATCTTCCCTGTTATAGCCCACTGCTTTGCTGAGCTGTTAATTTGGCTATAAAATAAGTTTGTCCTGACTTTTTAATAATATTTTGCAACTGGTGACCTTTGCCCATGATGTGGGCCAGGCATTTTGTAGGGAGAGCTCTTGCCTCCTTATTGCTTGAGAAGGAGTAGCAGCATGCACAACACTTGAAAGGGGGTGATATGGTGAGATGCCATTGTTAAGCTCTGAACAGGCAATGTAATCTGCAAAATTCACAATATGCTGCAGCTTTATGGATTTAGGAAGCCTGAAAGGCAGCCCAAGGAAACACTAAGCCCAGTGCTCATTCTCAGAGCAGGTACTGCTTTCCTTACCTGCTCCCTTGTCAATCTTCAAAATAAGAGCTGGAGACATAATTTTAAAGTTTATGACCAAAATGTAGCAATTACTCCCTGGGATGAGGCATCCATATCTGTAACCTTAAATGGCTGGGGCTGAACTCTTCTAGTCAGACCAGCGTAAGCCAACTCTTCATGGCCACATTAATGTCCTGTGACTGAAGGTACCTGGGTGCCCATTTGCACCATCAGAGCCCAAATGCCAGGGGAGACAAGAGCCGACTGCACATCAAGTCTGCCTGCAGAGCCTTTGCTTTGTTAGTTTGGATTAGTTCCCTACCTGCCTGCTTCTGCACACCGATTCCAGCAGCACCTGGCTGTGCAGTGTGCTATCCAGCCTATCATCCCTCCTCACATGGATCCCACGGAAGCCAGTGGAGTGGCTACACTTCGGATGCACATCATTTTCTGACGCTGCTTTTGTTGCCCGGATTGATGTGCTCAGGGCCCCCGACACTGCGCTGAGCTCAGTGTGACCCCAGGCCTTTGCAGAGCTGACTGCGGGACTCAAACCTTCATATCCACTATTAAAAGGCAGTTATGTGGCTGTTTATGTTAGAGCCAGGTGCTTTCCTGCCTGTGGACATGCTCTTACTTGACAAAATTTAGTATCTTTTTAATTTATGATCCCAATGTGATGAATATACTTACCTGAGGACCTTACTCTGTGCAAATGGCTTGGCTGCCTTCAGCCACCATTCAGAGTTCTGCAGGGGGCCAGGAGTCAGGATTTTCTGGCTTTCTGTAGGGATGTGTCTGCGGCACCATTCCTGTTATTTCTGTATTTCCTTTGTGAAGGACATAAGGTTTCTAGATGGCATGTCATCAATATATTTTTTTAATGACCTTTTCGGGGAATTTGTTTTTCAAGTTCTCTACCTTGTAGTACATCTCTAAGTTCTGTGGGTTCCTTTATTTAGACTTTATATATGAATGCATGTTTTGTGAGCTTATTGCCTTAACCATTCACTTGTGTTGTTAAATCTAGTGATACGAAAGCATTGAAGGTGCTTTGGGTTGGGCCAGCACCAAACAGTGACTTCGGCATATTGGAACTATAAAATCTGTTATCTTACTGGGGTTTTTTTTGAGAAGTTGATAGATGTGAAAATCATTTAACAGTTGGGTTTTTCTTCCTTTCCTGTTAAGCTAAGCTACTGAGGAAATCTTCCTACTGCTACATGCTGCAGTATGTCAGAAACACCGTTATGTTATAGTTGCATCATTATCTAAAGGAAAAATTGAGTGTGGGTTTGAAGTCGACAAGTGATGAAAGTAGCCCTGAGGTTGTCAATTAGAAAGCCAAGGCCTGGAACTGATAAGTTAATGGCCAGTTCCCTTCACACCCCCTTGCTTTGCTGCCTGCTCCTGCCTCACCCTGCAGCAGCT
This sequence comes from Origma solitaria, assembly GCA_013397895.1. Classification (NCBI taxonomy): domain Eukaryota; kingdom Metazoa; phylum Chordata; class Aves; order Passeriformes; family Acanthizidae; genus Origma; species Origma solitaria. Next base: position 621,648 of record VZRL01005937.1, read on the forward strand.
TTACTGATTGGAACAGAAATAAAAGTCTTCTATTACTTTGCATCCCAAAATTTATCTCACTGATCTGATTCACTTGAAGTCTTAGCTGGTTGTGTTCTTAGTATGGACAGATAGTTAAATGAAGAGAAAGGAGATGTAGCAGATAGAAAATACAAACTCAAAATCATCCCCCTCCTTTTTTTTTTCCTAATTAGTTTGTTTATTTTTGTTTAAATGTTGAACTGTTAACACGGTTGTTTCAGGCCATTCTCCTGCAGCACACAAAGCAAATTTAGCAGCAGTGTATAATTTTAACTTCTACCGTATGTTTGTTTGCAGGTTTTAAAACCTGCAACTTAATGGCAGCCAGTTGGAACCCATGTGTGCCTGCTAGAGGCAGACGGCAACAGGTGTGGTTTTTCTTGAAGGGAAATACTGGTTACCAAAGTTTATGATATAATGTAATATAATACAAAGTGTTTCTATTTTGCTGGGGCAGGAGGGAACTAATGTGTTGCCATTTCTCCTGGGGAAAACATGGGTTTAGATAAACAGATAAATTATGGAAAACAACAAACAGGATTTATTCAGATTTTAATCATTCTTGGTGTGCTGTGTTGCGAGAACAACAGTAACTGCATGAAAAGAGCTTTAAAGTAGTATCAGAAGTAGATTGTGTAAAACAAAACATGTAATTCATCTTCATTTTTTGAAACTTCATGTACAGTGTAAGCTTTAGGGCTTGTAAAAGTTTGCAGTTGGGCACCCTCTGCAGCCTGAGTTTTTTCTGTTCTTGGCGCTGCTTCAGTGGCAATGTAAGGGCAAGATTATTTCCACATAGCCCTGTCTCAGCCTAGAGCAGATGAATAATAATCATGAGTTTGAGAATGCAGTTTAATTTGTAAGCACATTCAAGTTTTTTACCTTTCTGGTGGTTTCACTGTCACCAGCAAACATCTGTTGAATAATAAAAAAAATTGTAGTTGCTACATACCTATCACAACCCAATGAAACTGTGCCCTGAGCATGGACTGCTGCTCTGGAGTCCCTCTCTCCTCCAGCCAGATTTCAAACCATGGAGTAAATATTTTTCTATCTTAATTCACAGGAAAAGAGATGTGACAATTTATTAAACAACTCTATGTGGGATGGAATTTTCTCCTGATGTGCCAGCTCTGCCCAAGACCCACAGGGTTGACCTTTTCCAGTGCTTCCCCACAGAAGCAGTGTAGAAGAGGTAGTACATGATTTTCCAAAGGCATATATTCCTTCTGTGGCCTACTTTAACTTACTCCTTGAGATACATGTTCCACAGTACCCATAAATAATGAAAACATGCAATGACATTTTTAATTAGAGGCTTTGTTTTCTTACACATTGTGATGCTGGTGTTTCTAGAGCTACAGGATAACCTCCTGTGATGGCCTGCTGCAGGAGAGGTTATCTCAAGATGAAGAGCATGGTATCTAGTTTAGCCTGGCTGGTTCACCTACCAGAAAGCATAATTCTGCTGTTTCCTCCTAAGATGATCCTTTTCTTTGATTGCAGTTTTGTCTTTGCGGGAATCTTCTCTAGTTATTTTTTTGAATGAAGTTCTGAAAGTTAATGGTGTTGGGTAAACAAAGCTCGTATCTTTCTGCATTTTTCCTCTCTTACCCTCTTTCATACAATTTCACAAGTCAGCCCAGCAGGACTGTTCTGCAAGTACATCCACATGCTGTAAGGAAGCCTGTCAGCCAAATTTTGGTGGAGCCAGTAACTGCTCTACAAAAAGCAGACTGATGCCAAAAATCTCCATCTCTTTCAGTGCGTTGCTGCAGGATGTTGGGCTCTGCTCCGCTGGGATTTTTCCCCCTCCCCTTTTGTTTCTACTCTTGGTTAACTGTGTTTTCTCACCCATGACATTCTTTTGGCTTGAGAGTCCCTCTCTTGCCATATGTTTCTTTACTCTTGTCATGGTTAAGCACATCTGTGTCTTTCAGTGTGGATGGTTTGATATGTGTGCTGTTTGCTCACCAGTTTACACCAGTTACTTCCACAGCACATGAAGCAGAGCATGCTGGACAGTGCCCATCTTAGGGTAAAGGCTGTGGTGCCCTACAGTGAGGGTACAGGTTGAATTGGTCTTTGTCCCCCTTTCCCTACCTAAGGAGGAAGAGTCTCATTTTAGGAGGAAAAGTTTTTTTCTTGTCTGCAAGGCTAGATCCACATAAACTCTTTGGCTCTCTAGAAGTTTGGTTCCATTGGATCACATCTGTCTGAAGATAGGGAAGCCTAGTTTCAAGAGCTTTCTTTTGATGCTATAGAGCTTTCTAAGGCTAAAAATTAAAGGGGCTCCTTTCCACTGACATACTTCACCTTCTCTGACAAACAGAACTTGAGCAGGGCTCCTTCTTTCCCATATAAGTGCTCTCAAGCCCAAAGCTTTTGCCCCATTTCACATTCATCTGGCCAGATCAATTTTGGAAAGAAATGAAAATGACTTACCAAAAAGCAGTGCGGCATTTCCTAACATTTTTTCATTCCAATAAGGAACCTTAAAATAGGGGAAATCTTGTCTAGATTCAGTAATTTGGAATGAATGTCTTACACACAAGAAATTTTTTTTAAAAAGAAAGAAAGAAAAAAATGGAAAGGAAAACATTGACACAGTGCTTGCACAAGGACACATCGAGGGTGTGAAAGCTGACTTGGCATTTCCAGATTTGTAATTTCTAAGACAAAATTGAAGTGCACTGTTGTCTTTATGCAGTCAGAATGATTTCCTTTGAGTACATCTGAAATAATACAGAGCTCAGTTAAGTCAACCTTGTCTTTAATGTCAGTATCATCATCTAAGACACATGCCATTGGCAGCATGTCTTCCCACAGAAAATCAGCACTGGTGCTCCTGAACAAGATAAACCAGAAAATTAATGTGCTGTCAAAGGCCTGTATTTCTTTGGGCATTTTTCCTTTGGGTATTTTTTATTAGCTTCTTTGACCACTCTTGCCTGGGAAATGGTATATTAACCTGAAAACACAACCAACAAATGGCAGAATCTACAAAACAAAAATACAGACATGATAGTTTAGGTTTGTTATTGTAATCTGTGACTGTATAAAATGACATTGATTATGCAATGGTAATGGCAGAATTAAATGGTTTTGAACCTAAGTGTAAACTTGCTGTGGCATACCAGCAACAGTTTGGACCTTTCTGGTACTGTAGACTAGAAGTATATTGGGAGGCCTTGACTTCACACACAGGAATACTCACCCCTGGCCCGACTGATCTGTCGCAATGCCTGACAAGGTCTGCAGTGTGGAGAGTGGTGTCTGTAGGATGTCTTCACTCCACAACCATGATGGGAATTAGTTTAGAAAAGAAAGACACTGAAAATTTTTAACACATTAGACACTGCCAGATTCTTTTACAGACCACTTTCAGCCTGTTTAAAACTGATAAAAAATTATGTTCTGGCATTTTTATATAAAATACATGAGACGTAGGTCTTGCTGTTTTCCACCACCAGTAATGTTACTGCTGGCATATTCCTCCATTAAAAAAAAAATAAAAATCTGGAACTAAATGACAAGCAGAAAGCTGAACCCTGAGTCAATGAGATGGCAACAACTTTGTGATCAAGAAATAAATAAGAAAAAACAGTTTTTAAAATTTATATTGAGTGAATTTATTCTTAAATATATGCCTATTAAAATTATGGCAAGTGCTAAGCTTACTTTAATCTGTTTAAATAATAACACACACACGCATACCCCCACCCCCCCCAACAAAATAGAAACAGTGCTTCCAGGTTGTGGATAGAACCATTCAGCTGATGAAAGTCAAAATCTAAACTCTGGAAACCCAAAGTGTTTGAAGTATTGTGTTGGCTTTTGAGATCAATAGTCTCCTCTGCAAGTACCAAGAGAATATTTTCTTCAATATATTCAATTAGCTCAGTTAAATGACTAATTTATTCAAACTTGACCAATTGGGAGTTGAAAGAAGCAGAAAAGCTTGTTCTTCTCTACCAATCTGTGAATAAAAGCTAATTGTGAGAGGATTAGACTTGTTAATACTACAATATTGGAGGATATTAAGACCAAATGCTAGATTGGCGCTAATTCTAACCAATATCAAGTTATTTTAATAAATCAATTTTTAAATCTAATCACAATTTTTTTACAAGTCTAACCTCTTTTGGATAGTGCTATGTAAGCATAAACTGTCTCACTGCATTTTAAATTACATTCCAGTTTTCATCCAAAGAAACATAAATCATAAGTAAACACAAAGAGATCAACTAGTAAATAGGAATTGTGCCATACGTGATTTTCTAATAAAAACAGTAAAATTAATCTGAAAAAATGCATAATGAGGTATAGAAAAGTTTAAATATATATCAGCAGAGCTACTCTGTCCTTCTGGCTAGCAATAAGAAGTGCCAAATTTAGTGTAAAAGCTATATTTAGTTACAAAGCAACATACTTTATTGGTTACAAACTGAGAATTAACCTTTCTCCAAGAAAATAATTAAAACCTTTACATGGGAAAACACGATTCAAATTAATTATCTAACTCAAGGTTTCCCATTTGGTAGTTTAGTTTATTTCTAAGAAAAGTGTCTTGAAAGATTTAATCCTGCTGAAAGTCATAGATAACTGAAGTACCTACAAGTGAACATAAACATCAGTGCAGACCTGACATAAGGATTCAGAAATTCAGCCAAGAATGCGATGTCAAGAAAATGTGAGGATACAATTTTTCAGTCCTGTCCATAAACATTTGGTACATGGGACACCCCACAATGAAATTTAATTACCTCTTCTGCTGATAGGATCACGAGAAAAACCTTGCTTCGGGCACCAGCAGAATGAGGTCCAGAGGACAGGATGGAGTGTCTCGGTCATCACGCCTTTGCAGCAGAGATGCTGCTGAGTCCTGCTCCCTTTGGTCCATGGTGTCCCAAACATTGAGACAGACGCTATTGGGTTCCTCTCCATCTACTGGTTGTGTTGGAAGCTGTTCCTGGAAATACCAATTCATAACCTGTCATCAAATCGCTTTGAAAAGTCACTGCTTTCAGTGGCTGACTGTTTAAAAGATCAGTTTGGCAATTCCCCACAAATAGAGCCCCCAGGTGGTGCTGAGTTTCTGAGAGGTGGTGCTCCTCCAACAACTTACTTGATAGTGTGGCTGGCTGGCTCTTCCTCACCTCTTAGCCAAGATGGATGACTGGAGCAATAGAGTTCAGTGCTGGCTGCAGTGCTGCCAGACCAAGAAACAATCTCAGGGTGCTCCAGCAGCCCATTTGTGCACCTGCTGCTGTGTGCCTGGCTAGTGTCTTTACATTTTAAGCTCTCATGAACATGGGCTCCTCATCTTCAGCAGGTCCATAAGAACTTCTTTTAAGCTGTGTGATTTAGAAGTAGCGCACTAGTAAGTAGAAAAGGAATTTATGACTGGACATTTTGCTGGGTATAATGGCCTGTTTCCCCAGTTCCCCATTTTCCCCAAAGTTATTTCCCAAGGTAGCCCTGTATGTGTCCTGAGCCTCCAGGAGCCTTCTGCTGATCACTTCTGTTGTTGACAAGCCTGGGAGATGATTTTCCTGGCCACCCAGACTGGTGTTCACTGCTGGAGGCACAGCATTGCAGCAGTGGTGGGTGTGTAAGGGATGAAAAGCCCAGATGATCATGTTTGGATCCCCAAAACTATTAAGATGAACAGGCTATAGGTTGATCCTAGCTTCTGTTCTTCTCTGCAGTCTCCCTTACTGGGCTCTAGGATCCACAACCCCTCTTGACCATTCCCCGTGACAGCGATGAGGCTTTACATCATCATTGAACTGTAACCGCCAGTGTAAAGGGTGCTCAGATAAAGGCTGTGTGTTACCTGCCCTGTGTGTCTCCCCAGGCTCCAGATTTTTAAAAATACTATTTCTTTATAGTCCCTTTCAAGTGAAAATCCATATTTTGCCATCTCTCCCTCAAATGCATCCACTGTGAAATTTAGCACAGTATTTAGGTTTCTCTGGACCAATTTTCAGGACAACTTGGACCTTGGTGGTTTTTTTTTCCCTGTGATGTTTCTAAAACTGGCAGAAGAAGAACTTTTTTTTAAGCCTGCATATGCTGCAAAGAGTATTTTAAAATAAAGATTTTTTTTTTAAATCTGTAAGCATGTTTAATGCTTGTATAAGGTGCCAGATTTTAATTACAGTTGGCATTTATAAGTGTGGTGCTGGCAATGGCAACCATATTGCTGAAAAAAGGCATAAATTTTGACACTGGCAATATGGGAACCCAGCATATGAGACTGTAAACCTCATTGCTTTCTGTTTTAATATGCTGCTTTAAGGGAAGGACTTATAACAGTTAATATTTAACTAGAACATTTAGGGTTCGATATAAAGTTGTTCTAATTTCAAACTATTTTGTAATTTAGGTCCTATCAAAGATCAGCTTAGGTAATAACTTTCTATTAAATAGCTTTTAAGTAAGCATGCTAAAAGTAGGGAAAATAAGATGCTTCATTACAAGAAATGAGGTTGGCATCTACCAGGTTTTCCATTAAGTTCCAGGTCACAGACAAATAAAGGAAGTATGTTAGAAAAAAAAACCTTTTTAAAAATAATTAGGGAGATGTCTGTTTTGTTCACCAGATGGAAAATCAGTAGTTGTGGGTGGTCTGTGCTGGATGGGGCATCTCACAATTGGCAGAACTATGCCTTTAACTTTTAAAGTCCTGGGACAAAATGTGAAAGTAATTGACTGTTCCGAATGCTCTCTCTCTGGATACCTAGCATGCTTTTAAAACCAAGATTTGGTGAGTTTCTGACTTTTTTTTCCCTAAGAATGCTCAAGCTGTTGTGTCTAGTATTACGCAAATTGGGTATTTTTTTGGTATCTGTTTAGTGAAGCTGTTGTCTTTTGTGTTTATGCCTGTGTGCGCACAATTGAAATGCAACAGCTTTACAATTCTCCATTAACACAAGATTTTCATAATATTGTCAGTGTTTGCTGTGTTCAGGGTATATATAACTGTTGGTTAACATTATTTGTTTCTTTCCTCTAGTTCATTCCATTTTAAGGGATTTAAATCTATCCATTTGCCAATACACTAAAGAAAACAAAGTTGCAGCCTCATTTTCACAAAAAAGAAGAAAGTTCTTTGTTTAAAATAATTCAGGCATTTGCAAAAGTATTAAAAATTCATAGTATTTTTTTTTAATGTGGATAAATAAATCCAAATGTGCATGTGTGGATAGTATGTGTAAGATATACATATTAAATACTGTCATTTATGAACATATTAGAATCTTCCTGGTGCAGTTTGTAACTTCGCTTGTTTCAGAACTCATACTTTATAATTTCAGATTAATTTGAGAAAACAGTATTTTCAATGGGGAAGATGGGTTAGAAAATCCTTGTATTCGCATTAAGAATAACAGATTTTATTATCTGCACTGCCATAAGAATGTATTCTGTTCAGTGGTGACCTCTCAAAGAATGAGACAGAACCCATTTATGTCATAGGAGGCAATTGCTTTATATTTACCTTACTCTACAGACAATTTTTTTGCAGTTATCTATATGAATGGTCACAGAGAATTGTATGTGTGTGTTATATCTATATTGTAGCTTGTGTTAAACTGATCCCCACACTTATTATGTAGAAGCATTCTTGAAGATAAGTGAGGCACTCAACTTAGTGCCTTCTTTGTAAAATCCCTTTTGCTATGCATGACATGTACTCTGTATTTTTTTTCCTTGCAGTAAATTATAAAGCTTTTTTCTTTCCATGAATCTCCTTCCAAGAAAACACATACAGCCTAATAACACTCGCCTTGAGGACCGTGCATTGCCTCCACTACAAAGCCGTGTTTTCATTGAAGAGATAATTATAATATGGTTTAATGTTCTTGTCAACCCTGAAACACTGTCCCTAAAGAGTGCTATTCTGGTGGATGTCTTTTTGAAGAGAGCTGAATGTGGCTAAGAGAACATACACATAGCCACACACTTTTCTGATAAACCAGGACACATTTTTAATACAATAAATGCTCTCTAAAAAGAATTATATGTTTTTGAAGGTCCTAATTCAGAGCTGCATCCATCACCAGATTCCACTGTTAAAAATACAGAAAATTTTCTTGAATTTATTTATTTTACTTTCTTCTCTCCCCATCGCCCATAATATTTATAGACTTTAAATCCATATAACATAAACTCATAAGAATAATTAAAACGTTTTAACGTGCTTTGAGGCACAGACTTCAGCTGAGTAAAAAAGCCCAAACTGGAACACAAATGGTTCTTCCCAGGCAACAAACATGCTTGGCTGTTGATATGCTGTAATTTTCTGCTTTACTTAGTAAAAACAGCAATTACTTATTTGTTCCATATCCCCCCCCAGCACAGATGCTCCTCAGTCTGTCCATTTTCCGAGCACCAAGCGGGCTGTGCGCAGGGCCGCGCGTGCCTGCGCTGCAGCGCGACGCAGGGCAGCTTTTCTCCCTGCATGCTGTACTGCTGGCAGCATTGCTTTGCCACGGATGCTGCTTTGCCACCAGCCCAAGACAACCGTGTGCTGGAAGCGGCTGGGGCTGGGAAGGTCTCGCTTTTAGCTGTCTCTCCCACCAAAGGCAAACATTTCCAGCTTGGCAAAGCGTAGAGCTGACTTTGCAAAGCAGTGTGAAGACAGAAAAAAACTGGACAGTCACGCCAGTCAAGGCTGAAGTCCAGCTGAACAAATCTTTAACATCGTTTTCGCTGTATTGTCCTTTGTGGTGATTGTGAACACGTCTGGTGCTGCTAAAAGCAACGTAGTCCAAAGCAAAAAGGCTTTGAGGGAAATGAAATCACAGGGTGGCTGAAGGCAATGCAAAATTCCCCTTGGCTTCAGGCTGTCTGGGATTTCCCCCTTGGGTTTTAAAGCACAGTTAAAAGTCTGACACACCACAAACAGTACATATAACCAAAAAAAAAAAACCCCAAAAGCTAAGGACAACACAATTCTCTCACTCCTCATTCGACTGTTAGTGCATGTAAGAAATATTATGGGTCAGCACAATGCAACCTGCCACTGAATCAGGTGCCTGGGATATTGAGTTTAATAACTAATTATTTTTTAAAGCTACTGTTAATAACTAATTATTTTTTAAAGCTACTGTTAAATGAGGAAAATGAGAGAATATGTTAATTAATTGAGAGGCATTTTATTAGGTATTTAATTAGCATAATTCTGGAAAGGTAGTATAAAAGAAACACAATCCCTGGCAAAAGTGAATCATTTGAATCTTCATTGCAGTTATCTCATCATTAGCAATCAATTTGCTTGCTCTGAAGCCAATGGGATTTATTTTTTTTCCTTTGAGGAGGAATTACAAAGTAAGGCCTTAAATTCATATTGAAACTAATCTCTCTAGAGAAACTTTTCACTGCAAAAACTTCCTTAACAAGCAAGTGTTAAAATGTTTATGCTGCACAGTTTAAAAATATCCTTGAGATTTTTCCCCACAGGTTTATATGTTCAAGACAGAAAGAATAAGCAAGTGTTTCTGGCAGAATTAACATTTTACCATCATGACGAGTATGTTTTGGTTTCCCCACCATTTTTCTTTCAGTTTTTTTGGTGGAAGAAAAAAATAGCGAAAAAATACAAAATGTAGATGCAAAGTGGCATAAAAGGAAATGAAAAATGCCTTTTTCACATTGCCCCCTCTTTTCATAGCTTTGAATTTGTTACTACACACACTATTTTTAAAATTTGTTTTCTTTTTACAAGATATGCTGTGTTGCCACCTGATCTTTTTAATGCAAATCAGCACTTAACATTTTGATGGATTTTGCTTAATTTAAATATTGGCTTTGAGATTGTTTTGGTTTTTTTTCCTAAACTACTCCTTTTCTTTTTTGAACAAAAAACTCATTTTGGGATTAAATATATGACAAAAACATACTGGACTTTTCCAATAGGTGAATATACATTAGTCTGGTAATTATTCCTCTTTTTTTTTTCAGGCTATATATTAAATTTGTTTTAAATTTTTGTTTGTTTGTTTTAGCTATGATGATGTTACATATAAATCCACTGTCACATTAGATGCTGCTGCTGTCACTGCTAGGGCTTGGTGACTTCTGTCCAACAAACAGGTATTTTTGTTGCTCTGTGTCCTCACAAATTTCCCTTCCTGAGAATGACTGTGTGGAGGGCTACTTCCCTCCAGCCTGTTTTGTGCAGTCCTCCTCCTGCTGCCTAGAACCCTTGCCAAGGCAAATGTTCTTGCTCTCCTCTTAATACAGCCTTAATGTTCCACTCACCTTTTCCATGGACCCTTGCAGATAAGGAATTGTTAAGCTCTAAATGTTATCAGTGTTTTATTTCAAGTAATCTTGATTTTCAGCACCTAGTGTTTGTGAAGGCACTTAATTTCCAGTTCACATCCAAATGTTGATATGGAGAGAGCAACTGCATGGAAGGCTGCATTGTTGAATGTTGATAACCAAATCTGGTTTAAGTGTGTAAATACTCTCTCTGACCACATTTCCGCTGGAAATTCCCATTGGTTGCATACTATTGTTGTGAAATGTAAGCTGATTCACTAATATTTTCTTTCCTTTTAAAAGACTGGAGCAAAATTTTGCTGAAGTTCTCTTTTAATATTTTTAACATTGTTTTGTTTTATGATTCTGGCATTCTTTCAGCCACTGTACCTCCCTGCACACAGCATTCTTAGAAATGTTCTTTTATAAGGGGAGATGGCAAAGTCTTGCAACAGCTCAAAGCAGCCTCATTAAGGCTGGAAAGTAAAATATCCAGGAGTGAGGAAATGTCAAAATTGAGATAGCTGGTGAAGTTCAGCTTCTTTATATGTTTGCTTGATAGCATAATCTATTAAAATCAAGATCATACATAGGTTTTTTCACAGGACCCCTGCCTCAGCTAGTGAACAGGATGGACGATGCTGAGTTAATGAGCAGTTATTCAATATTTTGTTTTCTCCTAATTTTTCAATGTGTAGCCCTAGGCCTTATTTACTGCACACTATTGAAACCCTGCTGTGAAGACAGAATTGTTAATTTCCTTATGAGCTTTTCTATGGCACTTATTGCTATAAATATCTGAATGCTTAACAAACATTAATTAATTTATCTTCAGAAAACCCTCACGATAAAAAGGGCTGGTATTACTTCTGTTTTACAAATAGGGAGCTGAGGCGTACAGAGATGAGAGTCATGAATGTCCCATAAATTTGGGTGCTCTGTTGTCAGCTTACAGTTAAGGAAGTAGAAATCTCTCTTCACCTCCACTCTTTTACTTTTGAATGTCCAAATAATTTTAATTCTGTGCCAAGTAGAAACTTCTAAAGAGACTCACAGAGCATCATGGCAGTTGACTTCACTACACTTGAGAAGAGGTGGAAATACTTATCTTCTAAGTGAGCAGGAAATCACCTAAACCTAGGCAAGGGAAGTACCGCAGAATACCATTCCTTAAATCACAGCCTTTTCATGGATTTAGTATCCTTACACTGGGTTTCAGGAAAGGGGTTTTGTCCACTCAAGATTCAGAGCTCTTAGCCATTTATATTAGAGTCACTTATCTAAACTACTGCATCCAAAAGCAGTTTGGAATTTGACTTCATTAGGGAGGACCTCTCCAGAAGACGACAGAAACAAAAATGTTGACAGGAGTGTCCTCTTACTTTAGAAATTGCTCAGTGATAAGAAGCAATGGCATGAGATCATTCTTATTTTTGAGGTTATTCAAGCCTGTATTTTCAAAACACTGCTTTAACCAGTAATGGGTTAAACCATGACTTTCTAGATGAATAGGTAGAGGCATTCACTTGGTAGGGGGCAGACCCAGTTCCCATCCTTGCTCCAATTAGTTATCAAAGTAATTTGTATTAATCAAGGATTGGTTACAGTAAGAAAGTAGTTTTTGGTTGAGTCTCATAAACTGTCCTCAAAGGTCATGCTTGGGTTTCTGTGGATCATTCCCCTCAGATGCAGTGAATATGTAACTGCGTGCCAGCGAGCAGCACTTCTGCAGTGTGTCCGTCCAGAAGGGCAAGACCTTAAAAAACCTTAAAAGGAGCACACAAACAATCAAATAAAAAACCTCTTATGTTCCTACAGACAATAATTTTCCTTATCAGTCATGATTAAGGTCTGTCCCATAAAACATCTCTGCGGGAATATATTATTGAAGACAGTTTCATAAACTGTGTGCCCTGAGGGCTGAATTTGGATTACACAGAAAAGTCAAATTGGCTATTTCCTAGATTTCTGTTAGTTTACCTCATAGTCTTTGCAGCAATATTTTAGTGGGGTCTTTGCAGATTGCTAAGAGGAGATTTTAGCCTGAAATTACACTGGACCCCACACGGTTTATCAGCATGGCTTCTGAGCTGGTGGGCACCAAGCTATGGGGGCCAACGTGCAGGTAGTGCTGCAGTATTTCACTGACCAATATGCATATGGCACCAAGGTATTAGGCACTGATACGCTGTTGGTGTCCTCTGCACAGGTATTTCATCTCCTCACAGTGGCCTGGGGTCACTGAGCCACTGGCCCTGCCACTTTTGTCCCCAGAGCACAGTCAGTACCAGGTGCTGTCCGTGAGGTGGGAGGTTGCCATGCTGCTTCCTCAGCACAGAGCCAGGGCAGGCAGACAGGAGCCCTGTCCTCCTAAGAGTAGGGGACAGAAGACAAGACCGCAGGGAGTGGAAGGAAAACGGGATTGCAGTGCCCTTAGGGCCACTTTCTGCTGCAGCTTTTTGTTACAATGCCTGAGTCCCCACTATGAGCAGATCACACGAGCCAGAGTCCCACTTACTGTCTAACAATTGGATTATAGCTGGTGGAGCTATGACACTTTTTCTGGATTTTTTCTTATGGGGGGCATCTCTACAACTAAAGATGCCCAAGTCCAGCAGGGCCATTGCAGGTGATGTGATGCTTTCTGCTGCAGAACCTCACTTTCTGGAATTGCTTGATACCATTGTAAGGTTCTCAGAACTTTGGCCTGAAATGGACATGTAGCCCTGGCATTTTCCGTCCCTACTTGCAGAATAGTGTGCAACTGAAAATGAGAACTGTATGGCAACTTAGGCTACAACATGATCCTACTGAAGATAGCCCACTTCCTTGAGGGAAGCTGAATATGGAGAATGATGTTGCTGTGCTAATGGAGAAACAAAACTTTCTGCAGGCTTCGTGGAGAAAAATGGCTGTATTTCAAGTCTGCTTAGGTTGTAGATTCCAGATGTTTAGAAGAATGAATTCAAGCTGCAGGCAAGCAGATATCCCTCTCCAGTGCTCAGGTGCAGAGCTCACTAGATGTGGAGTTTGAGGTTTTTGATAACAAAATACCAGCATTGCTAATGCAGACCCCCTGCTATTGGAACACCAGAGTATTGGACTAACAAATTAGCATACAAGAAATCTGCAATTGCAGAAAAACTCAGGTGTCATGACTGTAACAATTGTTTGCATCTTTCTACAGAAAAAAGGCTGTTTAATCATGTTGAATTACAACCTCGTGTTCAGATAGTGGGCTCTCACATTATTCTTTGTGAAGATGAGTTGTCACTTCTCTGATCTAGGTTGCTCTCACAACAAAGAGACACTAAGGCTTTCTGTTTGAATTAGAGGAAACAGAGGAATTTCATTTGGTGCTAGGCTGTGCAACAGTTTCCCTAAAGTTGAGCCTTTACTAATTGGTACTGAAAAGAAAATTAATCTGTGTGAGAGAAGGAAATTCACAGCTCAATTTTAATTATTGCAGAGAAAGTAAGCAAAACTGTGCTTGGGCTGTGCGAAAGCGTGGCCTAGGAGTGAAATGCTCAGCTCAAGCTTGTTAACTGGAACTGATGTCCTGGAACAGCAGCTGGTAGCTAGGTCATAGCTGTGCACTTTGGAGCCATGCTGGTTGAGAGTGGCACTGCTCCCCATCTCACTGCCACTCCAGGAGAGTCAACGGCTCCTGTAGGTGTGCCTGGGAGAAGTTCGATACGTGCTAATGGGGCTCACGGGGGCACTCACGCAGCCCCTTCCCACCAGCGTGGCTGTGGAGGCAATCGCATCCGGCCCCTGGGTGATCCCGAGCACCCCAGGTTGATGCCATCCCAGGTTAGGTTCAGAAGAGGACGTCTGCCTGCAGCCTTCAATCACTGAAAGCAGTAGGTGTCCTGCTGGCAGAGGTTTTATGGCCTCTGCTTAGCACAGAGCTCCCTGGAAAGCATTTCATGTTCCTCTTTTCCCTCTCCCTAGCTGAACTGCATAGGCTTTTCTCCCATATGGGTATTCAGTCAATGGAAACACATACCTCACTATAATAAAAGTGTTTGTTTTTTACATGTTCTCCACGAAGAGCAAATTCATCCTCTGCTTGATACACATCTCTACTAAGCTCCTATTTAGGTAACATTCAAGCTGATTGAAAAACATAAAGCAAAGTATCCAGGGTTTTGTAAAAAGACACTTTTTTCCTCTTGATATTTCTGTTGTTTGAAGAAAAATGAATCGGTTTCTTTCCTTTTGTTTTTCTTTCTTTCCTTGCTCTCTCTTCCCTTCTTTTCCTGTTTTCCTATTTCCTTTTTGTATTAGCTGCCTTTTTGAAAATAGAGGGCCAGTGAAACAAAAACAATAGATTAGACTGTGCCTATATTTTTTTGCCTCCCAGTTTTGACTGGAATAGCAAAATAGCTTTGACATTGGGTTTGGGGTTTTTTTAATTAATTCTTTCTTAATTTAAAAAAAATCAACCAGCTCTAGTGAATAATGGCTTTAGACTGCTCCTGGAGGTTATTCGTAAGCAGTAGTAAGATGGTGATGAAATTCTGTAGCAGCAGTACAAAGGTTGTATGCTTCTGGTTTATGTAGGGGTCATGGGGAAACACGATGCTGAAGTCATACCCCTTGTGAAATGTGAAATTACTGTTCCCACCAACTTCGACTGTTACTGTAAGGGGCAAAACCAACCTCAACTGGAGGTGTACAGAGGAAGAAAAGATCATGCCTTTTGCAATCTCTTTTCTGAAAGACTTGTAAGATTTGATTTATGTTAGCAAATGGCAATACATGCTGGGTTTTACAAAAATATTTTTAAAGGACTTAAAAAAATTTGAAAATCTGATGACAAAAATACAGGTGTCCATCTGATTCTTTGGCAACACTCATTTCCATGCTTTTTCTACCCTGGAACCGTGGCACTGTCTTTGTCCTGCATATTTAGAGGGACTTAGGCAGAAGAAAACAAGAAAGGCTGAACTTCACAAAAGCTGTACTTGGCAATTATCTTTGGCAATGCTAAAGTCTATTAACTGTTGATTTTTTTTTTCTCCAATAAAAAGTAGAAATTAAATCCTACTGTGCCCATTGGAGACGTTTTTCAAAGGAAGAGTTACTGATGAGCTATTCTTCCATGATTGTGCTGGTTTCTCCAAATAACAACATTGCCGTGTGTTTTTCTCAAAGTGAGTAATTTGCATAGCATGCTTTTGGGGGTTGCTGCTGCTGCCAAAGCTAATTTAATACTCATTAAAGTACTGAGCAAGTCTAATCCAAAGCCTTATGGGTCTTCAATGCAGGCCCATAAAATGTGCAGATTTGCACTTGCTGGGCTGCTCCAGGGAAGGCATGCTGTGGAAGGAGGGGGTTGGTGTGCATCCTGCTATCACAGAGCTGCCACTGCATTAGGGGGAGTTCGGACAAGATTTCCATCACCAAGGGCAGGGGCATCTACCCTCTGGTAGCAATCCTAACTGCCAAAGCCACAAATGGCACGAGGGTCCAGCTCTGATGGTGATTATCCCATCCCAGCAGGCCGCCCAAGCCATGTGACTGGAGTTCCACGAGGAATAGCTGGCATGGGCTGGTGTGATGACACGGTTGCCTTTTACGTTGTGCCCAGAGAGGTGCTGCGCTGTGCCACTCAGCAGCCCTACTTTTCAGTAGTGGAGCCCAACACCATTGACATTTCCATCTCGTGAGGAGTGTCTGCAATGGGTGAAATCATGGCACTGCCTTTGCTTTACATGGGGCCAAGGATTTACTCGGTTTGTGTAGGTGCCAAGCGACCCGGCTGCCCGCACTGTACGCCAGGGTTCAGGCAATCCTCTGCGAGCACAGGTCCGAAGGTGGCACACGCATCGTGTGGATAAGGCCACGCGCCTGGGCAATGCCACCTTTGGCTTCTCCTCATGGGACGGAGCCACTCGGGATGAGTGCTGCCGAGAGCACGGCGGGGCTGCGACTGCCATCGCCTGCCGCAGTGACCCCCGTGCTGGCAGCTGTGCTGCCGACCCTTTTGGCTCGCGTGTGCGTCCCACACCTGGAACAGTGTGAATTAGGACATGGCAGCGCCATAAACACCTGCGCAGCTGTGCGCTGGCGAGAGGAGCCGGGGGCTGCTGCAGCTCCTTGGCGGGGGTGGGCTCACAGCGGACGGGACACGGACCCTGTCCCGCACCTCACCTGCAGCTTCGGGGCCTCCTTCCCGCAGCTCGCGGCTGTTTTCCAGGCTGGGCAGTGGGGCTGTGGGCCCGGCCCGGCGGGGACAGCGGCGCCGCTAGATGGCAGTGCCGGCCCGGCGGAGCAGCCGCGCCCGGCCCAGGGCCTGCTCGGACCCGGGGGCTTGTCCGCCCCCTCAGCGCTGCTTTCCGGGCGCAGCTGCCGCGAACGCTTTACTTCTTATTTACCTATTGGTTTATTTATTTATTTACTATCACGCTATTGTGAAACATAGGTAAATTGTTCCCCGCCAGTCACGGAAACAGCAGCAGCGCAGGGCCGTTTCCAGCCAGCTAGGATCTCTTTATGTCCCTTCCGAACCGAGGCGTTCTGTGGCTCAAGGAAAACATTAATACCGAGGCTGTTAGCAGCCGGCCTGATGGAGATGCAGAGACAAAATGTCAAGTGACACTGTCTAAACGCCATAGGCTGGAGTCTCCCGGGCTGTAAACTGAGACACTGCCATTTAATGGAATTACACTGTTTTATCGCAACAGAGATTAGGGCTGGAGAATTTTAAACGTGACCATAGTCATACAATATTCAGGAAATTCCTAATTTTCTGTTGGAAAGGAAAGAGCACGTCTCCTTGAAATGACGGCTGTCTGAGGCAGCCCTGCTTCTGCTGCTTGGTGAGATGTTCAGAGCTTACATGTGAGAGTGATTCATCCCTGTGCTTCTGGGTTGAGATAACAGCATCACAAACCCGGCTGTTAAGGTTAACCTGTACACTGCATAAGGACAACAGATGGAAATTCTGGTGTAGAGCCACTGCAAAAAATAAAAACATGTTCCAAAGGGAAAAGGAGCTTGTATTTCTGTGTTTGAACCTTTGATCTTCGCTCACATCTGAAGGGAAGAGTAGACCTTTTGCTGAAGACACATGGTTTTGCATCTGTGAAAACACAGCTGTATGGAGCAAAACAAAACTGGTGCAAAACACAATTGGTTTGCTGTGTCAGTTTAACTGGTGGTGCTAAGATGCTTTAAAAATAGTGGGTTTTTTTGAAGAATCTTTCAGAAAGTCGCTGTCTGTACACAATTGTTTGTTGAGATTTTACTCTGTGGATTTTAAAGTTTGTCAGTGATCAAGAGACAGCTGCTACCTAAATATTTAAAGTGAACTCATGGGAAAGTCTGGCGGTCCCTCAACAATCCTGTTTTAACAGTTTTCAAAAAAAATACAAATGAGACCATCAAAATTTACAGCAAAATCCAGACTGGCAAGATCACCTTGATTCTGAGAAAAAAATAATCCGTCTATCATCAGTGCTGAAATTCTTAATGAGGTGCCATATCCAGCTATGTCTTGGTAACATACTGCTTTATCTGAGTCGCCCCAAAGCACCCCCTGAAAGTAAAGGGCCGTAGCCCGGTGTCCTCAGTCACATCATTTTGCATTTGAGCGTGATGGCAAAGCTGTTCCCAGATGCCTGCCTGTTGTCTCCTGCCTCCCTGCATTTGCAGCGACACATCGCTGTCCCAGCAGCGTTCCCCGCAGCCCTGCTGCCTCACTGCATAGCCCAGCACTACCTGTCCCCCCCTGCACCCGTGTCCCCCCACTGCACTGCCACAAGCACACTTGTGTCAGGAGCCTGGCAGTGTCACTTGTTTTCTGCCTTAAATTCCTGCTCACTCCAGTTGTTTTATTACAAAAGACAAAGAGGAGCTAGAAAAGAGGAAGGCTAAATGCTAAGATGCAAAATTATTTATTTAAATAGAAAGAAGTATTTTCTTACTTCTTAACCACCAGATTCGTTTTGGACAAGGAGGGAATCTGGCTTTGTTTTTCTAGTTCTTGACATCAGCACAACACTTTGCTCTGAAAATTTATCCATCTTGGAGCCTAACAATAAATTTTCAAATGCGTTTGGGTTCCTAAACATGCAGCTGGCACTTAATAGGATTTTCAAAAGAGCATAAGCAGGTTAGACATCCTTCCATCCACTGAAATCGGCGGGATTTAGGTACCTATCTTGCTCAGTTCCCTTTGAAAATCCTGCCAGGTGCCTGTCTGCATCTTCAGTTGCCCTGGAAAATCTGGTCCCCATCTATCTCCGTGACACCATCCCACCCCACCTCACCCCCAGGGCTCCCATGAATATTTGTCTCCTGTCTCTGTCTCCTGCACTCTGGCCTGTATTTATGCTGGAGTCTCCTCCTTTGTAGTTCCTAACACCAAGGACATCCCTCTCCTTTCTCTCTACCAAACTGGCTCTTCAGCTGCTTAAAAGCTCAGTTGAGCAGCTATGAGCGTTCCCATATTTTTCAAATTAGTTTTTCTCTCCTCCTAATGATTTTTAATTCTTTCTTGGTGTTGTTTTGACTGAGTAAAGCATTGGAGGTTAAAAGACTCGGTGCAAACGGGCGTGAATGAGAGGGGAGCTGCCTGTTACGCCTCTGTTAGGCTTTTTGTGTCTCTAGGCTGAATGCAAGATGGGGAATTAATTTCTCCATCAGCCTGTCTCTCCCGTTCCCTTGGAATAGTAAAGTGGTCAATGGGTTGTATATTTAAAGATGAGAAAATTGGTATTTTAATATCTGTCTCGACTACCGCGACTCACTGGGTCTCCTCGTGCAAGCAGTCCCCCGTCTGTAAAATGGATCCCCGGGCCCCCGTTTGCACGGATACGGAGTACGGGTAATTAATTAGTGTTTGTGCAGCCCTTTGAAAATGCTCAGACAGAAGGAGCTGGAAGGTGCTGCGGGTTGGCCTGGGGCTGAAGAGGCTCACCCCGGAGCCCTGCCGCCGTCAGAGCCCCACGGGGCGAGGACGGGAGCAGAGGATCCAGAGAGAGCTGCTGCCCAATTCCTTCGCCGGAGATATTTTCTATTTTCTTCAGGGGTAAACAAATTGGAAAGGGAGCTATCGGTGTGCACGCCTCCCTCACCGCGTGTTGCCTTCTCCTTTCCCAGGAATAACAACAGCTTCATTAGCAAGCTGACACAAAAAAAAAAAAAAAAAAAAAAAA